>APFE031593530.1:0-31979 GCA_000404065.3 Pinus taeda
GGTGCTGGCCTTGGCTGCCATGGTCTCTTTGTGCCCATGTAATACACGTTTTCCATCTCTGCATTGGCTGCCATATTATAGTTCTGCAAAACCTTAACTTTAGGACAGTTAAATATATCATGATGTTCAGTACAGAAAGCACAAACTTGGATGTTTTCTAGTGGTAAGTCTTTTAATGCATGTTTCTTCCGGCACTTTGGGCAGAAAATAACCATTATCTGATCTTCAGCTTCTTGTTTCTTGTTAGCTTTAGAGTGTCAATTTGGTTCCCTATCGTGCTTAACAGATCTGTTTTAAACTCTTCTAACAGATTCCCTATTTCAGCCCTTGTGACACTTGCTGAGGCAGACTTTGTGACTTTGGATGACAATGTTCTTTTTCCCATTTTAGCTTTACTCCTTGAATATTTTTCGCATAAGTCAACGATTTCTTCAAAGGGTAAAACAGAAATGTCACCTTTACCCATCAGGTTAAGGTCATCCATGTATTCCTCTCGGACGCCTTTCAAGAATATTGTGCATATCAGATCAAGAGGCATAGTTCGGTGTTTGGATTTTTGTAAGTTGTAGACAAACCGTTCTAAGTATTCCTCTAAGGTTTCATCCTCTTGTTGGCTCATTCTAAAGATGTCATATTTAGAGTCTTTGGATCTACAGTAAGGTTGATATTTCCTTAGAAATACTCTTCTCATGCCATCCCAATCAACTATAGCATGCTCACCAAGCCTCATGAACCATCTTAAGGCTGATGCCTTTAATGTCGCTGGAAAAAGTCTGAGCCTATGGGCATCATTAGTATAGCCATATGTTCGACATACAATGTCGAACTCGAACAAGAATGAGTCCGGATCTTCTGAAACCATACCATAAAAGTTAGGTAGCACTGATGGAGGTATGTTCTTCATTTTGATCTCATCATCTTCTTGTGGTTCATGTATAGGAAAAGGAAAAGTTGACTCTTCTTCGTCTCTATGTCCTTGATGTGGTACTGATCCATCTCCTTCCTCAGCCATTTTAATAGGTTTCTCTGTGTCAGAGTCGCTTGTTTCAAAGAGGAGATTAAAGAAAGATTGTTCAGTCACTGTCCTACTTTCTCCTTGTGTGGAAGACGTAGGAAAGTACTTCTTCTACGATTTATGAGTTAATAAAGTTTGCCTTTCGATGAGACTAAGTCTCTGTCCTGATTTTTGTTTATCCTCTAATGCTTGTATGATGACCTCCTCAGCTGGTGTTGAATTCCTTAAAGAGTCTTCTCTTGATGATGATGGGTTAGTTTTTGAATGGCGGGGGGTTTTTATGAATCTACCCTGACTGTCTCTAAATCTAGGCATAAATGAACATGATTTCTAACTGTGTTTTTGTTTATTGATTTTTTTTTTTTTTTTAATCCTTTAAGTACGCCTCCTCGGCAACAGCGCCAAAATGTAGTGTCCCATCTAGGGTGCTAGACTAGGCTATATTTATTATCGACCAGGGTGCGTAGACTTAGAGGCATGCGTCTAAAGTATATAGACATAAAGGATCGTTATCTAAGTCTAATCTACCTAGTTACAACGCTGTCATTCAATTCATTATCAGACTAAAACACACTATGTATCACTATAAACCAAGATTCAATTCATTTAGAAAACCAAAACGTTGTGTATCACTGTAAACCAAGATTTTAGTCCCCTTACAGAGACATCATACATAAAACCCCTGTTCAGCAAATACTCAACATTCATTAACAGTCACACAAGATAAAAATATATGGAAATCGTAATCTTAAGAGTTCATGACATTGCTCTACAAGATAACAAGGGATCAAATCCCTTACAGGACATGATTCACGATCTCAGTGATGATCTATTCAAGCGCATTCATAAACATAAATCGTACGCATATTATAAACATAAATCAATTTTAATCACTGCGCATATTTAATACCCTAACTGTAAATGAAATAAAACAACAGTATACCACGTTACGCAGGTCCCGTCCGCGTTCCGGAGGTATACTGAGCTATGATCCAACGATTACCAAATCAACACAACGAAATCGTGACTCTAATGCAAGTCTTTGATATTAAAATTCAAAACTCTATTTTCGAAACAATGATAATGATAATGATAAAACGACTGACTCAGAACTGGGTTTTCATATGGTTTTACATCCCTTGAAAACGAATGTACATTCATGAGCAGGCTGTTGCCGCTTTTACCATATCGTGACTTTTGAAAATGCTTCTATCCTAATTGATTTTAAAAAGGAAACAAAACTTAAATCGATTTGGAATGCGTGTTGTTGCTGCCTTTGTCGCCAACATGCCATAGTTTGACCTTCGTTGACCGCGCATGTAGGAGGGTCGATTCTGCTGTGGGATAGGTGTTCGTCCATGCTTGGACATGCTGCTTTTCATTCCTACCCTTCGCTCTAGCCTAACTGCCATGCCACATGTCAAACAATAAACCAATTACAGGATGTTGGAACTTCCTGTAGCCATTTTGCCAAAAATTCCTAATTCATTAACATAAAACTCCTAAATCAATTTCAATGCAATTTAATAACTATAAGACTATTAACTAATCAATTTCCAAGGGATCTGAGAGATAAATGATGAAAAGAGGTAGGAAAATGACATGTTTTGGGAGGGAAAAAGGGGTCATTGAATGGTACCAACACCATTATTAGAGGAACCAAAATAAGAGCTAGATAATCCTATCATAGAACCTTGTATTAGCTCTGAGGAATCTACAATGGCAAGGGAAGGAGAAGGAGAAGTACACAATGTAAATGGTGAACTTGGGATTGGAGGTGGAAGAGGCAGAGGAAGAAATAGAGGAGGAGGTGGAGATCAAGGTGGTAGGGGAGAACCAAATCCTTATGGATTTCCCATTTTTTATGAAGATAACACAACCACAATGAAGAATATCTCACCCTCCAGCCTTCCTAATTTCCATGGTTTAAGAAATGAGGACCCTGAAACATTTCTTTTTGAGTTTGAAGTTTTATCTAGAACTTATGACTTCTTACTTGATCCTCAAAAATTGAAATTATTTCCAATTACTCTTAAATATGGAGCACTTAAATGGTTCATGGGTTTAGGACACACATAGTATTAGAACATGGGAAGAAATGAAAAATGTGTTTTGAGAAAAATATAAGGATTATTGCATGCCCCATAACCTTAAGGATGAAGTCTTTAATATGATGCAGAAAGAGGATAAAAGCCATGAAGACCTAATTAAAAGATTTGCTTACAACATTAAAAGAGCTAAGATGAAAACTTTAGATGATGAAACATTAAGAGCTCTTTTGTTGAAATTCATCAGAGATTAATGGATTGACCTTCTCAATTTAATGGGCAAGGGAGATGTTTCACAACTTTCATTTAGAGAATTATGTGATTTGTGTAAACATATTTCAAGGGGTAAGTCTAGGTGTTGAGAAGGTAAATCCTCTCTGTGGACAGAGACGATCCCTCTAGCCCAATGAGTGGGTCTAGCAACTTAAGTAACAATCAACTAGACATCTTCCTAGGTTACAGTTGAAAAGAATAACGAAGGAGATGGCCTACCTTGTTCCGATGCTATTTTGATTTCCTTTGTTGAGGACCTTGAACCGCTTGCGTCACGGGCTTGTTCCTGCTTCTCTCAGTGTTTATGCACCTGCACAAGTGATCAAGACACAACAAGGCATGCCAAAACAAATATCAAATCCAATAGCAACCTACTTTAGTGATCAAGGAATGTCAAGCTAAATGATACATGAACATATACATTTTGGGAAGATGAACCAGTAGTTGTGTATTATTAGAAAATAAAGGGAAGCTTACAACCAAAGCCTTGATGTTGATAGGCTCTCCTTGAGTGGTAATCCAAGTCTAACCCAAGAAATATCCAAGCACTCCTTCTCCAAGTCAAATGAATAGCCTCTAGGCACAATCTTAGCATAAGGGTGTAGATAGACATAGACCAACCAACCTCTAACCTGACCAACCCAACCTCTAACCATTTGGGAATGGGAGAAGATGAATATATAGGCTGGGAAATGGAGTTAGGATCTCTCCAAAGATAGGATTAGGCCCTTAACTCAACGAGGTAGCTCATACAGATAAGACCAAGAGGCCAAGTTGGGAGAATTTGACCTCATCTACAACAAACAACCTCTAGCTCACTGCTCTAGAAGCTTCTAGATCACAAAGCTTCTCATCCTCTTTGGGAAAATTTCCTTTTTGGGATCATCACGAGTATACAAGTAAATAGAGTGACGCCATTGTGGGTTGAGTATAGTGCAACATGTGATCATTGTGGTTTTTGGCCTCATAAGAGCAATGCTCCTCAAATTAGGGTTTTAGAGCTATTTCCTTCAGGGGAAGCTCAAGGCATTTTCCAATCAATGTCTTAGGAGGGATCTGAGCTGTATAAGTGAATGAGTACACTGCATGATGGTCATGTTTCAGGGACTTCAGGGTATGTCACAAGGAAGTGCAGGAGGTGTGACAAAATACTATGTAACAGATGCCCCCTAAAGCATGAAGGTAGAATGGGGAGTGATGGCTGAGATGCTTTATGAGCTTTTGCAAGGACGAGGGCACACACTATCAGGATACCTACAAATCAAGGACACATATACATATACATATATGAGAACAAGACATGAATCTACAGCATGGGTGCAACCATCCAGATAATAAGGACTGTATGAAAGGGTCCATGGCATGGGTGTAACCATCCAATACAAAAGGATAATTTGTAATCTGAGATCCAAGCCATGGACACAACCATCCGATATAGAAGGATCATCGTAAATGTAAATTCCCACTGTATGCTCACAACCATTCGTATAGTAGAAACATGTGTACAATCATGAACAACATATAAATCCATGCAACCTGAGTCATATTAGACAAGACTCAAGGTCTAATCAAAGTATGAGTTCAAACATACGAATGAACGTGTCACAGTCGAACATGCTAGAAAACCACCAGATTATCGACCATTGATGTAGACCGTTAACAAGCATGAGAGGAACCACCCATAATGACAATGGCTCTCAAGGTACGATAGTACAATCCATGAACATGATAACGAAGTTGAAGTTGAACACTCATGGAATCATCCGATCAAAGGCCAATGACGAAAACCTATCATCGGAAGCAAAGAACTTTACATTAAGGAATGCAAGCTCTAAGGTACTGAAAGGGAGTTTCTAAGTCATCATCTTGGATAATGAGCTGAAGTCGACGGGAAGTGACCCGTCGAAGGAGGGTCATAATGATTCCCCCATCATTGACATGAAACAAGGAACAAAGTGGAATAAGTTTCAAGACTATAATAATGACTCAAATGGTGTATATGAAAATAACTGTAGATTGGACTTCTCTTGAACATATTGGTGATATGACTCCGGAGTGTGGCAACATTAGACTCAACATCGGACCAAGGGTCATAATGAGAAGGTGGAATAGTCAAATGAGAGGCAAAATGGATCACCCAAACCCGAAAGGATATCCCAAACCTGACATGAGAAACAGATGAGTGTCATGTTCAAAAGTGACATGCTACCAATACAAAGGATGTTTCATCTTCATTTTTCCCCGCTATTTCTAGCGAGTACCTCTTTATTTTTACACAAGCTTCAAGAGGATACCATATTCTTGCCATATAAATTCACCCTTCAGATGAATCCATCCTAGTAAGTTTTACGAGTCCTAGGAAGGAGAAACTCGGGCTCGTCAAGGTGACAAGTCTTTCATCGTTTAATATTTAACGAGTCCGATGGAAGAGTAACTTGAGCTCGTCAAGGTGACAAGTATTTCATCATTTAATCTTTAATGAGTCCAACGGAAGAGTAACTCGGTGTCTTTTTCATATTTAGAGAGTTTGAAAAAGAGATGAAAAAGGAAAACTCCATCAAGTCCCTTTTTTGTAATTTGTCTCTCGAACCCGAAAAGGTAGAAAACAATATTAGAGAGAACCTCTTGACCATGTCGACCAAGGTGTAGATTTTTTATAAATAGTCAATCTCAACCCAAAAAAGGGGTAAATGTATACTGAGATGATGTCAAATCATTTACTTTAATGAGTTTGAAATGAAAAGTACTTGACAATCTGTTCATATTTCTAGAGTAAAAAAAGAGATGAAATATGACCCTTCCTGGAGGAATAAGTGGTATAAAAGGATACCAACTGGTTCCGGTCATGATGGAACTACTTAAAACATGTAATGGTCAAGAGGCTGGCTAATAAGACCACTTATCGTAGATGTTGCCCAGGCAAGGGTAAAACAACCAAGTGAAGGCATATGATTGGCCAAAGAGATGGTAATGATGGAATGAAAAAACCAAGGCTCATTTGGCAAAAAATCGGTTGATAAAAATGGCAATCACAAGATGTAAATGGGAATGGTTTCATTTTTACACAAGCTTGAAACATGAGAAACTATGCTTGAGTATACTTGAGGATTGTTTCATTTTTTCACAAGCTTAAAAAGGAAAAAAACTATGCTTAGATTTGGTTTCATTTTTACACAAGATTGAAACAAAGATAAACTATGCTTGAGATAAGTTTTGTATGCCCCCATCATAATGACTCAATTCAAGGTACATGCCCCCAAGCTTCATTTTGTTCACCTAAGTGGATGGAAAGAAGGTTCACTTACGAGATCAAGTGAAAGACTCGACTCAGATTTTACAAAATCTAATCAAAGACTCGAATTGGAAGGAGATTTGTTTCATTTTTTAATGACCTTGACACAGGAAAAGAACCATGCTCGTATCCCTTGCTTAATTTTTTAAGGATCTTGACACGATATAAGGAACTCTACTCCAGATCCCTTGTATCATTTTTTTAAAAATCTTGACACAAGACAAGGAACTCTGCTCTAGATCCCTTGTTTCATTTTATTGGGAGCTTCACACAAGACAAGTAACTCTACTCCAAATCCCTTGTTTCACTTTTTAATGAGCTTGACACAAGAAAAACTTTGCTCCAGATCCCTTGTTTCATTTTTTAAGGAGCTTGACACAAGACAAAGAACTCTACTCTAGATCCCTTATTATCACAACCCAAAAGAGGCCATGGCTTCCAAGAGTTTCTCATCAAATGGGAGAACAACACTCTGGAAGGGATACATATCCAGGGAACCATATGAAAAATCAGGCTCCAATGCCCCCAGAACATGATGTACTACATCTCCTACTAGATCATCAGTAGATGTGGGCATGGAACAAGTGACCACATAATTAAGTAACAATCAACTAGACATCTTCCCAGGTTACAGTTGAAAAGAATAACAAAGGAGATGGCCTACCTCGTTCTGATGCTATTATGATTTCCTTTGTTGAGGACCCTGAACCGGTTATGTCATAGGTTTGTTCCTGCTTCTATCAGTGTTTATGCACCTACACAAGTGATGAAGACACAACAAGGCATGCCAAAACAAATATCAAATCCAATAGCAACCTACTTAATTAATCAAGGAATGTCAAGCTAAATGATACATGAACATATACATTTTGGGAAGATGAACCAACAATTGTGTATTATTAGAAAATAAATGGAAGCTTACAACCAAATCCTTGATGTTGAAAGGGTCTCCTTAAGTGGTAATCTAAGTCCAAGCCAAGAACTCTCCAAGCACTCCTTCTCCAAGTCAAATGAATAGCCTCTAGGCATAATCTTAGCATAAGGCTACAAATAGACATAGGCCAACCATCCTCTAACCTAACCAACCCAACCTCTAACCATTTGGGAATGGGAGAAGATGAATATATAGGCTGGGAAAGGGAGTTAGGATCTCTCCAAAGATAGGAGTAGGCCCTTAACTAAAGGAGGTAGCTCATAGAGATAAGACCAAGAGGCCAAGTTGGGAGACTTCGACCTCATCTACGCCGAACAACCTCCAGCTTGCCACTCTGGAAGCTTCTAGATCACGAAGCTTCTCATCCTCTTTGGGAAAATTTCCTTTTTGGGATCATTGCAAGTATACAAGTAAATAGAGCGATGGCATCTCGGGTTGAGTACATTTCAACATGCAATCATTGCGATTTTTGGCCTCATAAGAGTGATGATCCTCAAATTAGGGTTTTAGAGTTATTTCCTTCAGGGGAAGCTCAAGGCATTTTCCAATCAATGTCTTAGGAGGGATGTGAGTTGTATACATGAATGAGTACATTGCATGATGTTCATGTTTCGGGCACTTCAGGGTATGTCATGGGGAAGTGCAAGAGGTGTGACAAAACACTGTGTAACACTAGGATTGGTAAAAATCTAAGAGATCCTGTGATGTCCAGAATTAATAAATCTGCAACTGGAATAGTAAGTAGCACTGAAATAGGAAATTTCCTTGATAATTTCAAAACAGATATGTTAGGGAGTCTTAGTGAATAACTAGATACCCTTAAGATATAAAACAAGTAAAAAGCCAAGAATGTTGCATTATCTATTTTCTGTCCCAAGTGTAGGAAGATACATGCCTTAAGATTATGTCCCCTTGATACTATAAAAATTTGTGTCATATGTGCTGAAAATCATAATAAGAAGGAATGTCCCTCGATACCTGGTATTAAAGTTGTTTTCCAAGATGTAGTTGGGAAAAGACAAGCTGAATCTCTTTGTTTTATTGCTAAAATACCATGGTAAAATCAACAATCAAATATGACTCAGGGTTTCAATACGCAGTCATATGCACAACCACTGAACAATTGGACTGCACCCATGCCATGCCAACCTTGGCCCCCACAATCTCAAAATCCATCTTGGGCACAAGGTTGGAAAAATACTTATCGAAAATATCCTCAATTCCAACAACCTTATCCTTCTTTTCCACCACAATATTATCCTCCTCAACCAACCCAACCTCCTCAATTTCAAAATCCAAATACACAACTTTCATTACCATTTTATCAATAACCTAATCAACTACCTGCTCAACTGCTTCTGAATCCAAACAATAAGAATCAACAAGCTATTTATAATATTGAAGGAAAAAAATTTCAAGTTTGTATGAATACCCCATTGGGTCTAAATGATGTTCAACTTAGATCTGGTAGGGTTTTACAAAAGAAGTCACTAACAATCGCCATCCAAAAACCTAAAGAGGATGAAGTTCATGAAAAAGATGCAAATCTTGAAAATATCCCTCTAAAGGAATATGTTCCCATACAATCAAAGGATGAACAAATAAAGAAAGCTCCTACAATTCCTTTAGTAGAACAACCTTCTATTTCTTTGCAGGATCCACCTTTTCGTGAAATGCTCAAAATCGATAAAGGAATAGAAAGACAAATTGTTTTTACCAAACTATGATATTCTAGATTAAATTGATAATATTTGCATCAAAATTCCTTTACTCCGAGCTATAAAGGAAATACCAATATTTGCAAAAACTATTAAGGAGCTATGCATTAGAAAACGAGGAAGAAAGAGAAAAGATGTTAAAAAAATCCAATTAGTAGGAAAAAATGTTGATATCATGATGGGGAACCTATTGTTCAAAAATATCTAGATTCTGGTAGTCCCATTGTGAAAATTCATATCAATGGTGTTGAAATTTCAGACACTTTAATTGATCTAGGAGTAGCCATCAATATCATGAATAAACAGACAATGGAGCAACTTAAGCTTCCTAATCTTCAATATACCACTACATTATTACAATTAAATAGATTTATATGTTATCAAACGAGATGGAGTATTAGAAGATGTGTCTGTTTCTCTATATTCTTGGGAATATCCTGTAGATTTCATGATTTTAACTCCCAATAATAATTTAGGAGGCCATCCATTGACCTTTGGTAGATCTTGGGTAGCTATAACTGATGCATTCATAAGTTGTAGATCTGGTGATATGTATATCTCTGATGGGAGTTCCACTAAGAAATTTACATTGTATCCTCCTGCAAAAACAATAACTGAAGTAGAAAGTGAAATTTGGATAGATGATGATAATGAAGACATTGATGATATGTAACCAGTTTATACTCTTTCACAATTAGATGAAGAAGATCAATTGATAAATTTAATGAATAATAATGATTCTTCTTCATACTGTGAGCAAGATCAAAGTGTTTTAAAGAGCAATGCAATATTGAATATCTATCATCTCACCAAATGGCTTTACATTCTATGGAAAAGTTTGGCAATTCTCAAGTATTATTATTATTATTTATTTATTTATTTATTTTGCTTTTTCAGATAAAACATTAAATATTAATAATAAAAGAATTTCAAAGTAGGATACGAATGCTGCAAAAACACTCTTATGCTTATGCTTGGGAGTACACTGATATGAAAGGGATTGATCCTAAGACTTGTATGACTCATATTTATATTAAGGAAAACGCCAAACCAATTAGACAACCTCAGAGAAGGATGAATCCTAATCAGAGAGAAATTGTTAAGGAGGAATTACAAAAGTTACTTAATGTGAATTTCATCTATCGAATATCAGATAGTCAATGGGTGTCATCATTAGTGATTATTCCTAAGAAAAATGGAAAATGGAGAATGTGTATTGACTGTAGGGAATTAAACAAGGCTACTTTGAAAGATCATTTTCCGCTGCTCTTTATAGATCAAGTATTAGATACCTTGGTAGGAAATAAGTATTTTTCATTTTTAGATGGTTTTAGTGGATATAACCAAATCCAACTAGCACCAGAAGATCAAGATAAAACTACTTTTACATGTCCATGGGGAACATATGCCTATAGAGTTCTTCCCTTTGGATTATGTAATGCACCTACCACATTGTTGTTTGTATATTTTTTCGATCTAATTCATGATTGTGTGGAAGTATGCATGGATGATTTCGCTGTGTATCGTGATACTTTTGAGGAAGCTATTGAAAATTTGGAAAAAGTTCATTATATGTGAAGAGGCAAACCTTTCATTAATCCATGAGAAATGTTTTATGATGTTCAATAAAAGGATTGTTTTAGGCCACCATATTTCAAGTGATGGAATTAAAGTGGATACATCTAAAGTAGAAATAATTTCTAAAATTTCAATTCTTGTTTGTCAAAGAGATGTTAGAAGTTTTCTTGGATTTATTAGATATTATAGAATATTCATAGAAATAATCACACAAATAGTCTCTCCACTTTTCAAACTCCTTACAAAAGATTGTGAATTTGTTTGGAATTCTAACTGTCAAAAAGCATTTGAGACATTGAAACAAAAGATTACTGAAAAAGCAAATATAAGGGGACCTAATTGGGCTCTTCCTTTCCACATTTCTACTGATACTTCAGATATAGCTCTAGGATCTATGTTGGGACAAAAATATTTAACTCCTTATGTTATCTATTATACAAACAAAATTTTGACTCCAACAGAGTTGAATTACAGCAAAAAAGGAGTTTTTAGTTGTTTTGCATGCCATTAATAAGTTTCATCATTATATCGCTAGATATGAAACTTTCATTCATACAGATCATTCTTCCATTAGATATATAATGAAAAAACCAATTACTAATGGTAGAACTACAAGATGGTTTCTATTGTTACAAGAATTCAACATTACTAATCTTGATAGACTAGAAAAAGAAAATACAGTTGCTAGATTTCCTTCTAGACTGCAAAATAATAATGATGATGTTCATGTAGAAGATAACTTTTCTGATGAATACATTTTTGCAGTATCTACTAAAACACCTTGGTTTGCATATATTTCTAATTATTTGGCTACAAGAAAGTTACATCCACAACTATCAGTGAGAGAAAGCAAAAAGTGATCAAAACCAGTGCACCTTATTCTTGGATAGATGGAGAATTGTACAAAAGTGGACCCGATTTGATCATCCGAAGATGTGTTCAAGAAATTGAAGTGCCTGAAATATTGAAAGATTTCCATGATGAGCCATGTGGAGAACACTTTGCTGACAAAAAAATTGCTTACAAAACCCTTCTTTTTGGATATTATTGGCCATCCATTTTTAAGGATGCCAAAGAATATGTCAAAAGATGTGATAGTTTTCAAAGAATAGGAAGTCTATTCCATCAGATGAAATGCCTCTACAACCATAGGTACTTGTAGAACCTTTTGAAAAATGGGATCTAGATTTTGTTGGACCAATAAATCCTCCATCTAAACAAAAATGGTACATACTTGTTTGTACAGATTATGTTACAAAATGGTAAGAAGCTAAACCTCTTTTATTTGCAACTGAAAATGTTGTAGTTACATTTCTTTTTTAGGATCTTTTTACTCGTTTTGGTGTTCCAAGAGAGATTGTAAAAGTTCAAGGTACTCAATTCACATCCAAGTTGGTGCAAAAGATCATGGAGCAATATAATATTAAGCATCGAATGTCTACTCCATATCATCCACAAGCCAATGGACAAGAAGAATCCACCAACAAAGTACTTGAAGCAATTCTTACCAAGATTTTGCATTTGCATAAGAAGGATTAGGTAGAAAAGCTTCCAGAAGCACTATGAGCATATCGAACTACATGGAGGAACACAACTGGACACACTCCTTATGAGTTTGTGATCCAGGTCTGGGTGTGACGAAGGACCCTTCCAAGACCTTTTACTTTCGTGATGTGTTAGATTGCATTTTTAAAAAGAACATAAATGAATACATCTGCATGTTGTAAAGAAGAGGAACAAGACAATCATCAGCACATGAAAACATAAGCCATTGATAACGGAGTTCGTCCAGGAGGGACTACGTCTCCGGGGCCTAGTGTCAAGATGGTGTAGGCCGCTGCATTAAGTGTTGTCAATAGTGATGATGTACACAAGTGATGATGTCGTAATCATACAAGGAAAATTCCCTCATGTAGGAGTGGCTCTAAGAGATGTTCCACTACAGGAATTCTCAGTTAAAAGACTCCTATCAGTATGACACAAAACTCATGCACGATGAGCATCCTGCCAACATGGCATAAAAGGGATCTCAAAGCAACATGCATGGTGACACATGAGTATCCCATCAACATACAACAAAGCGGATCTCAAAACACAACATGATGAATCATTACAATAAGTACATCACATAGGTGATTCCGCGTCACATCAAGCAAGAATCATGAAAACGAGTAAGAAGCAAGATCCCACATCAAACATCAACAAGGATCTGTGCAACACAATGCATAAATAAGAAGTACATGAATGCAACATATACCTCACAACCAAGGGCCATATGAAGAAGCGGATGTAAAATTGTTGAAGTTGTTCGGACCATCAATCTCACGGCATCAATCACATGACTTCTCGCACATGGCTGTTAACACCTGCATTCCACTTAGAATGTGGCTGAAGAATAGAATGAGAGAATGAGAAATTTGAATGCACCATCAGATTTTTGATGTCGAATAGTGCAAAATTGACTGTCCAATCTTTGAATTCTAAGAAGTTAAGGATCTGGGGCTCAAGGAATCTTTTAGATTCCCCCTAAATTCCTCAAAGATTCTACTCCATGGGTGGTTTGGAAATCTGCAACTCCAAAGGTGAATCTGACTTCACCATTGCGATTGCTGCGAAAAACTGTGAAAAACAAGTATAAACTTGACTACATTCCGACATGGAGAAAAATTACCTCCTCAGGGAAATTTCAAGGCTCATGGTTCCACTCCTTGTTTTTACAGCGATCATGGTTCCATGTCCATACTGAAAAGTGGTCGAAAAATGCAGAACTTTGATGGAGAAATGGACAACACCATCACGTTCTTGGCGTCGAGAGGTGTTGAAACCATATAAAATTTGTCAAATTCTGACAAAGTGGAAATTTGGCCCTCCTGCAAAATTCATGGTTCCACCTACATAAAAATTAATTAAAAAATTACTGCATCTCGGTTTTCGTGCCCACTCTTGGTTCCTTAATTTGCCTCCCGCACTGAAGAAAATACTGGGTTTATATTAAAAATAATCGGGCGGATTAACCAAAGTAGGTGGTTGGCTGAATGGTTAATGAAGTTTGTTGAGGAGGGGTCGGACGGTCAATCCCCGCCCCTCCAATTTTACACATATCAAACAAGCTGATAATTTTTTTTTTGTTTTAAAAAAATGGGTTCAAGTCCGCATTGGGTGGCTTGCCCCTTACACCCGCTGCTGCTTTGGAATGGCCGTTGGTTTATGGTTTTGTGTTGGTTATGTTTTGACCCGTCGGCCTCCCCAAATTAATAGTATGGTACGTAGGTTGTGGGGGGTGGTGTGGTTGGTGGCCCCCACCCTCCTTAATTTATATATTTTTTTGCTTTATTAACAACAAATGCACATATTTTGAAATTCAAATTCTAACCGTAGGAGTGCATTTAACGACCCCGCAATTTCGTCTAGAATCCGGTCCAGGTTGGCCAGAAAAAGTCCAAATTGTGGCCTCCTTAACCCTGCCCAGTCATCAAAAAGTCAACCCAACTTTGACTGCTTTTAACTTTTGTACGGACTCGGATTGACGAACCGTTCACACCACCACGATTAGGACAACGAGATCTATGTTCTGGTCCCAGTTCAAGCATAATCCAAACACTTTGATTTTTTGAGCTTCCCTAAGTCTTCTTTGTCCTGTGTGCGTCTCTAGAGCCACCTGGATCAATCCTCCCCACTGAGGAGCTTTTGGTCCTCCAAAAACATGAAAAATAATCTGCAACTTCTTTGTACCTTGTCTGCATCACAAGTGTCCTAAAAAGGTCTCACTTCCATCTCCTTCACCTTTGTTCTTCAGAGCCTTAAGCGACGAGTTGACACTTGCTACCTCTGCAACCTATAGTACATTGTTTTGCAAATTACATGCTTGAATTTTATGGCCAAATAGTGACCCAAAAGTCCCACACTTGCCATGAGTTTATAACACATACTCGGTGGTCAAGTTTACATCAAGATGGACACAAGACCTTAGCTATGACAACAAGGCCAACCTATCATTATTGCTTCAACAAGTGATGGAAAACACATCATCACTGCAACACATGATTTACAAAGACAAGGCTAAACACTATTTGTTTTGACAAGTGATGGAAACAGAACATCACTTTCAGAGTGTAAAATGCGACTCAAAATAAGACAAGACATCATTGCTGTTGAACAAGTGATGGAAGACACATCATCACTTTTACATTTTAAAATGCAACAAATGATTTACAAAAGAATGACCATGAAATGACAACATGTCTAGAAACCATTTTTCACTTATTAATGTGAACGGGTCACCTCCTTGTGGTGGTTTTGCTTGTCGACCAACTGCTTCACCTAGTTCACGCATCGACGCTTTATCTTTAAAGCGATGCTCTGGATGGAGCCTCCAACAAGTGGCTCTTTGATGGCCACTTCTGTTGCAATGACTACAATAGGTTTTCTTCCTCCAAATCTGCTTAACATGTTTCTTTTCATGTTGTTGAGAGGGTCTTTCACGCCTCATCCTTTTGTGTGCTGACATCCTTTTCCAACACTCCGAAAATGTATGGTTATGTAATCCACAAAAGGTGCATGTTTTTTGTTGCCATGTTCTTCGTTCATCATTAACAACATGATCATAATCGAAATGAACATTTGAATGTTGAGAGTGGTTATACCTTTCCTTGCTATCTCTAGTGTAAGTATGGTGATGAGAGCTGGCATCAGCTTTTTCCTTGATATGGGCACTACTGTGGGATGATGGGGATGTGTTCGCATCATTCTCTTTCCTCGACAATTTCAACGATGTCTCAGATGACTCTAACACCTTCTAGCACTCTCCTTTAGTGTATCTTGAGCCTACAAATCGATGTTTGTGCACAACCTCCAAAGGTTGAGTTATGTCTTGGTTATTAACACCAAGTTCTTCTTTCTCCTCGTGCCTCATCCTTGTAAGGAGCCTCATGTTTGTCCCTGTAATTGGGATCTCCAAATATCCAACAGAACTCATACTATGTGAAGATGAAACTGAAAGGAAATCAACATCTTTTACCTCCTCTTTCGATTTGGAAAGAACTGATGAGGGTTTCTCATCATCCGTTGTTGGTGGTTTGCTAACTGTCATGGCCCATTCCCCAACTTCCTTTCTAACATACCCAAGTCCTGTTCGACATGGTAATTCCTCTACTTTGATGGGGTTGACAATGCCTTGGCCATTAACGCCCAAGCTTTTTCCTTCATACCCCATTCTCTTCAACATTTTGGAGCCAATTCCTGTCGTATGATTTTCAAAAACATCGAAATCATCATTAGGAAACATACATGAAGATGGAGAACTACTTTTTACCTCGCATGGGTCACGCTGCAGCTTTTCCAAGGACTCATCCTTTGCTTGCAGCTATCATAGCAAACTTTGTTTTTCCTCTTTCTCTTCATGTAGGCGCATCTTCAATTCAACATTCTCTGTTTGAAGATTATTTTTGTTTTGCTTCAGTTCTTCCAGGGCCTCTTCCATGGTTTGCAACTAAAGCTATAATCGCTCCTTTTCCTCTGTCTTTTTCTGTAGAGTTTCATACATGATTTCCACTCTTTTGGAAATGTTGAGCATGGTCTCGTACATCGCTCTTTCATCCTCTATCAATGCACGTTCCATTGTTCACGATGCAATTCACATCAATGCAAAGACAGCTTCGATACCACTTGATCCCAGTCTGGGTGCGACGAAGGACTCTTCCAAGGCCTTTTACTTTCGTGATGTGTTAAATTGCATTTTTAAAAAGAACATAAATGAATACATCTACATGTTGTAAAGGAGAGGAACAAGACAAAAATCAGCACATGAAAACATAAGTCGTTGATAACGGATTTCGTCCAAGAGGGACTACGTCTCCGGGACCCGGTGTCAAGATGGTGTAGCCTGCCGCATTAAGTGCTATCAATAGTGATGATGTACACAAGCAATGATGTCATGATCATTTAAGGAAAATGCCCTCACGCAGGAGTGGCTCTAAGAGATGTTCCGCTACAGGAATTCTCAGTCAAAAGACTCCTATCAGTATGACACAAAATATATGCACGATGAGCATCCTGCTAACATGGCAGAAAAGAGATCTCAAAGCAACATGCATGGCGACACATGAGTATCCCATCAACATATAACAAAGGGGATCTCAAAACACAACATGATGAATCATGATAACAAGTACATCACATAGGTGATTCCGCGTCACATCAAGTAGGAATCATGAAAACGAGTAAGAAACAAGATCCCACATCAAACATCAACAAGGATTTGTGCAACACAATGCATAAAGAAGAAATACATGAACACAACATATACCTCACAGCCAAGGGCCATCTGAAGAAGTGGATGTCAAACTGTTGAAGCTGTTTGGACCATCGATCTCACGACATCAATCACATGACTGCTCGCACATGGATGTTGACACCTGCATTCCACTTAGAAAAGTGGTTGAAGAATAGAATGAGAGAATGAGAAATCTGAAAGCACCATCAGATTTGTGACGACGAATAGGCAAAATCGACTGTCCAATGTTTGAATTATGAGAAGTTGAGAATCTGGGGCTCAAGGAATCTTTTAGATTCTCCCTATATTCCTTAAAGATTCTGCTCCATGGGTGGTCTGGAAATATGCAAATCCAAAGGTGGATTTGACCTTGTCATTGCAATCCCTGTGGAAAACCGTGAAAAACAAGTATAAACTCGACTATATTCCGACATGGAGAAAAATTACCTCCTCAGGAAAATTTCAAGGCTCATGGTTCTGCTCCCTTTTTTTTACAGCAATCATGGTTCCACGTCCATACTAAAAAGTGGTCTAAAAGCGCAGAACTCTGATGGAGAAACGGACAATTCCATCGCGTTCGTGGCGTTGAGAGGTGTTGAAACCATATAAAATTTGTCAAATTCTGACAAAGTGGAAATTTGGCCCTCCTGCAAAATTCACGGTTCCACCTGCATAAAAATTAATTAAAAAGTTACTGCATCTCGGTTTCTATGCCCACTCCTGGTTCCTCCATTTGCGTCCCGCATTGAAGAAAATACTGGGTTTATATTAAAAATCACTGGGCGGATTAACCAAAGTAGGTGGTTCGCTGAATGGTTAATTATGAAGTTTGTTGAGGAGGGGTCGGGTGGTCAAACCCTACCCCTCCAATTTTACACATATTAAACGGGCTAATAATTTTTTTTGTTTAAAAAAAATGGGGGTCAGGTCCGGATTAGGCGGCCCACCCCTTACTCCCGTTGCTGCTTTGGAATGGCCGTTGGTTTATGGTTTGTGTTGGTTACGTTTTGTTATATCATGGGGCCACTGCATGGTGGCGGGCCAACCACGTGGTTGGTGCGGGCTCGATACCCGTCGAACTCCCCAAATTAATAGTGTGGTACATAGGTTGGGGGGTGTGGTGGGGTTGGTGGCCCTACCCCCTTAATATATATATATATATATATATATAATATATATATTATATATATATATAATTAATATAATATATATATATATTTATAATATATAACATATACATATACATATATATACATATCATTACATATACATCTATATATATATATATTATATTATATATATTATATATATATATATATATATTATATATATATATATATATTATTAACAACAAATGCACATATTTTGAAATTCGAATGCTATAGGAGTCCCCCACAATTTCACCCATAATCCAGCCCAGGTTGGCTGTAATCCAGTGGCCGGAAAAAGTCCAAATTGTGGCCTCCTTAAGCCTGCGCAGTCATCAAAAACTCAACCCAGCTTTGATTGCTTCTAACTTTCACATACGGACTGATTGACGAACCGTTCGCACTGCCGCGATCAGGACGACGAGATCTACGTTCTAGTCCTAGTTCAAGCATAATCAAAACACTTTGATTCTTGATCTTCCCTGAGTCCTCTTTGTCCTGTGTGCATCTCTGGAGCCACTTGGATCATTTTTTCTATGGAAAGAAAGTTTTGCTTCCAATTGAGTTCCAAGTGGAGACCTTCAAAACAACAGCGAAACTGGGCCTTGATCTATCAGAAGCTCAAAAACGGAGACTAGCACAATTGAATGAGCTAGATGAGATCCGAAAAGATGTCATTCAAAGCACCAGCATAGTTCAACAACAAAGATCAAAGTGGCAGGACAAATTTATCAAAGCTAAACATTTCAGGATAGGTGACTGGGCTCCTCTTTTTTACTCCAAATTCAAAGATTTTCAAGGAAAATTTCAAACTCATTGGCCTGGTCCTTATGAGATTGATACTATTTTTTATAATGGAGTAGTCGAAATCAAACTATTGATGATGAACAAATTACTTTCCTTGTTAATGGTCATAGATTAAGGTTGTATCATAAACCACTAACAAAGGAAGATTTTGTCAAATATTTGCAAGAGAATTCTGAATTCAAGTTGGTCAAGAAAGAATATTCTTCTCCTCATTCTACAACTTCATTGTAATTTTTCCGATTAAAAAAAAAAGAAAAAAGAAAAAGAAAAATATATATATATATATAAACCAACTATGTTGGCATGCTTATACATAAAATATTAACTAAAAACTAATATTTCTTGGCGGTTTAGATTTTCATAAATTCCCTCTTTCTTGTCCCTATTTCTTTCTACCCTTCTTTTTCTAATAAATTTCACGTGGCAAGCAATATTTCCGAGGACTAGTCTTTTCACTGACCACCAGAAGAAACAACAACAATAAAAAGTCTTCTCGTGATCAAACAAACAAAATTCAAGAAATGGTAAGCAACAACATAATTTATGTCATTCTGTAGTTGATCTTCAATTTTTGCAGCCAAGTCTGAATTCTACATCAACATTAGAAAATCCACAACAAAAGAATATCAAGGGAATTCACAAAAGTAAATGTATATAGAATGTTGAAATTATTTTTCATATAAGAACTTAGGTTTTAATTCATGGATGATTTTGTCAAAGAAAAGTTTGAGTACCTTATAAAATTGCTAAAAATTACACTCATTATCATAATCGTTATACCCCACCCCCTCATCATTACTTAGTCGGTAACATCAATCTGATCGAAATCAAATACATTCCACCAATCCTATGAAATTGGATCTAGGAATCGTGGGTAAATATACAGAAGGAACAACCCGATCACAAAACAAATACTTCTGTGGACACCTTATTCCGCTATCATTTTAGTCTATCTCATTTCATTCTACTCCATTCTGAAACCCATTCCATTCAAACTTCGCTCATTATCAGTCTTCCATCATCCTTGTTGAAAGAAACAATTGAGGACCAAAACTTCTTCTCACCATGGGAATTATTGTTTTGCTCTGAACTAAATGGAATTAAGTTTCTTCAAGCATACTTGGGAGTTAGAGATCAATTGCAACAAGTAGGGTGGCATAAGTTCTTTGAAAAATTTGACGGGCATGAGGCAGAGGTTACCAAAGCTTTTGCTCAGCCTTTTGATGGGGTAGAGGCAAAAATTGGAGACATCAAACTTATTCTGACAGAGTCTATCATGGCGGAAGCTACAAAATTACTCAAAAACAGAGAAAGTTGGTTCAAGAAAAGGAAAATCAAGGAGAATGATTGTGTACACTTCCTCAGAGAACCAGGTATGAATATATCCATATTTAAAAAGGGAATCCCAATTACGACATTGAAAGGAAAATGGAGAAATTTATTGTTGGTTATCCAAAAGTTTTTAACTTGTAAAGGTAGATTTGGAACTGTGCTTTTCTACCATGCCCAACTTTTGATGCATTTTATTGATGAGAATGAAGTCAATTTGCCTTTCTTTTTTCTTCAAAGTCTTAGAAAAATGGCATCTAGTATACAGAGTGAGTCTAGATCCATTGATAATTACCTCTACCATCATGGAACCATCAAAATCCTTATAGAGGTACATTTAGAAGCTAAGGGAGACAATTGGCAATATATATTAGTTCAAAATCATTTTATAGAAATCTGGGAAGGATAAACAAGGAGTAGGGTTAAATGAAGTCGACGAAGGTCAACATCAAATCATAACTTTGGAAAAGAGAAAATTGAAGAAGAAAGTCCAAACCAGAATGAGACAGAAGTACCAAAAGACTTGTTTGAAGATGATACCCCACTCTCTCAGTACCTTGAATAATGTAAGCAGAAAAATGAAAAACAGAGTCTTAGAAGAAAGAAATTCAGCTTAAGCTCTAAGCTACCTGAAGAAAGTGAAAATCAGAGAAGAGAGAACAAGAGGTTAGGAAAACAAAAAGTCAAGGCACCAAAGGATCAAGAGTAAAATTGAGAAGAAGCAGGATAATTTCAAAACTTTCAAATACATTGTCTCCAAAAATCATTGATCTTGAAGAAGAAGGGTACAAAACACCACCTCACACAGTGAGCCCGGAAAAAAAAACTCCAGACATTAACCCAGTCCAACAAGAAATTTATGATTATGCAGAATCTCTCAAACAAAGAGAAACAACAGAGGGAAAATCTCTCTCAGAATCAAAAGAATGAAATTGGTGAAACTTCCTTGACATAAAAAACTCCATAACAAGAACATAGAGTTGAATATGCTTTGAAACGGGACATATATGAGTTAGAGGTTCTTAATAAACACCTAACACAAGAAAGGGAAGTAACGAAAGTACAAAATGAGATATTAAGAACCCATAATGATAACATACTTCTACATCCCTGCCATTGTTATAAGAAAAATAAGAAACTCAAAGCTAATAACAAGTTTCTTAAGAATAAACTCAAGGGTTTGCAGAATAAAATTATGATGAAGAGACCAAGGGCCACCTTCAGCATTAGGAAGAGAATGGAAAACACTATTCTAGATGTGCTTACATAGGCTACAGAAATCACACATTGAAGAAGAAAAGGAGAACCAATTTTTAATTTGTGGTGCATGAGGACATGCAAGACCTTTGGTGTGGGGGAATGTTGAAGTTTGAAATCGTTTCCTTTTTTACTACCTTTTTTCCATCTCCTTCACCTTTTTGTCACCATTTTTGTAGCAGTCTCAACATACTCAAGGTCAATTCAACTTATAAAAAGGTATTTATCATCCATGTTTAGAATGTAAGTTTCTTTATGAATTATAATGAGAACATTCTTATAATAACAAAATTGTGAACATTCTGCAACTAATATTGAATTCTATAGCAATATTCATCATTGCAGTGCATCAATGAAGGGATGAAGAGTATCTAAAGATGACAATTTTTTACCACATGGATGACCACCTATTGTCATGACTTGGAATGCTATAAAGATCAAGAGATCTAAGAGTCAAACTCAAAGTCAAAATTTGAGTATGACGGTTCAACGGTCAAGTGAAAGCAATGAGAGATTAAAATGACATAAGGCAAGCGTGTATACGACTTGTTCAATCACAGGGATATGATCCGAGAAGAATTGCTCATGATTTGCTCTTTTAGTAGCAAATCATGAGGAGATAAAGTCTTATTTTAAATCAGTTTCCTAAACAACAAAATAGTTTCATTTCGTATTGACATAAAACTTTTGAAGTTGTTTAATGAAAGCTTGTATAAAATCCATAAGGCGAGGCCCGAAACTCAGTTATATTATTAAGTCTATTGTGGTTCATTTCCAAAATTTGTGATACTTTGTTTCAAGTAAAACAATCCTCTGTTTTCAATGTGTGACTAAGAAATCATCTGATCAATAACAAACTTATGTTCATGGGAGGGCCCCGTGTCGAGTTGCAAGGATATCTAGTTTTGTTTATATTTCCAGTTGCTCATAGCATGATAATCTTCTGAAGTTTATTTTCTCTTAAGATAGTTTCATTGTAGTTATGATTTGATCATTTGTTATTCAAGTTTCAGAGCGCTCATAAAAGAAAATTACCAAAAAGATTTAACTTTCATATGCGTTTCCTTTCAAGTTTCATTACTCAATCATTTTCATAGATGGAAAAAGAGATGTCTTTTAGAGTTAATCACACACATCAGTAATCATTTAGAGCTACAAGTTCTCATTTTATTTTTATTCACACCAATAGTTTCTTTATGCAATTGTAGTCTCTTTTCTTTCTGCAATTAGTTTTTCTTATGCAGTTTCTTTTTATGCAATTAGTGTAGAAGTTCCTTTTTGCAAAATAGTGTTGTAGTGCTTTCAATTATGCAAGTAACATTAGAATCCTTTTCTGCAATTTAGTATTAACAATTCCTTTTATGCAAGTTGAAGTAAGTTTTGAATTCTGCAATTAAAATAAACTTTCAATTATGCAAGCAATATATTTCAATTCAATTAAGTAATTTGGTTTTGATGTAGCTTTGAATAGAAAGAATGTGTGTGTGTTTACTCTCTAAATCTCATTCAAACACTTGTCCATACTTAGGATAATTTCATACTTAGAATAATTCAATCCATAGATAGAATTCCAGACATATATAGTGCACATATATCTCACAAGTACATGAACCTTGGTTGATAATTAATGAAGTAATTTAAGAACAATTGAATTACCCAACAATCCTTATGTTGGGAGAAGTTTAGTGAGAATTATTGGCTATGAGTGTTTCCATCTAAGGGTTGAGTATCAACTTCACAATCTAATTAGAGCTTAGTGGAGATTCCATTAGCCATTTAGTTAGCTATCTCACTGTGATAAAGTTCTCAAACTGTGCTAGTTAATAATAGTAGACTCGTGGTTGAAGATTGGTTGGGGTCTTGGAGCTAAGAGTACAACAACAATACTCAAGTTATCATTCTTAATGTAACTCTTTTATAAATCAATATAGTTATATCTTCCCCCCACAACTAAGCAAGCCCCCTCAAGTTATCATTCTTTGATTTATTCATATTTGATGAGGTTTTAAGTTGTCATTTGCTTGAGGAAGTAGATCAATACTTATTTATGCAAGTTATGTTATCATGATAAATGAGGAACGAGGAAGGTGTTTGTGGTTGGATGTTTGTGCAAGTTCTTTAGTGACTTATGAGAGCTAGAGTGAAATCAAGTGGAACTTGCAAGACACTAATGATAACTATTCAAAACCAAGTTATTTCTTCCTTTCTTCTCATTTATCTTTAACATGCATGCTAGTCTTATAAAAGAAAAATTTGTTTATCTATTTTCTTTTGAGTCTCACCCACTCATTGAAGGATTTCTTGCATAGTCCATAAGTAGTTTTCCCTATAAAAAGTATCAGCAACTTCACTGGTGACAAAACTTAGATATCTTTTATTGATTCTTGGGTTATTTCCTTACTTCGTTTTCATCTTAGGAAGTTGCTTTAGGCCTTGCAATACATGAAATTTAATCTTAGATGCACACAAGCTTGCTTGATTGAATTACAAGTGGTTGTTTTTTATTTTATATTTTTTTCCCACATGCTCATGATTGCTCATAGAGATAGTCATGGCTAGCCACATGTAAGGCATGACCATAGCCTTTGATCACTTGTTGCTATGTAGAAACCCATGCCTAACCCTATTTGACCACTAGTTGTTGCACAAACAAGTGTGACCATTTCTTGTAGGTGAATTTTCAAAGTTTTTTTAGCCTTAGCTTGTCTCATTGAGTTTTTAATTGCTCTGAAAAGTTAGGGATATGTCATTTACTAGCTGATGCATTTTTTGAACTGATATTTTAGCTTATTGAAAAAAAAATAGCTAAAGAGAATCGCATTTCATTTTTTATATAATTTTAGGCATTTTTATTTTATTTTATAGCAAAGTTGTGTGTTGGACTTTGTTTGGTTTATTGAATTGTATGTTCTTGAGAATTTGATTGCTAGTTTCATTTTGATAAGTTTGTTGCATTATTGAAAAGTTAAAGAAAAAACCTCTTAATCTCTTCGAAATGCAGAGTGTTCGGTGTTCATTGAAAGGAAAAGGAAATTTCCATATTGCATTATTTACCTCATAGCCGTCATAAATTTGGTAAATTGAAAGAGTCCAAAATACCTTTGAGGTTCATATTGTACCTTTGAGTAATGTTCATTTATAAATGTTCTAGGAATTGTCTTTATTTAATGTTTAATCTTGTTTTTAATTATGTGTTTGTGTTCTTAAATGTCATGTATGTTTAAATGTTTTGTATCGATAAATGTTTTTATGGTTATTTGTATAAATATGTTCATCATGTTCCATTCATGTTTTTTATAAATGGCACCAAAGTCGTATTATGTTAATTTGATATTAACATGACTCAACATGGGAGTTGAGTATGTTACAAAGTGGTATCACAAAGAAGGTTTCAACGATTGACCTATATGGACTTAGAACCAAACACAAATTTGGTAAATTAGTTGTTGCATAGTTTTATTTTGCATTGAATTCGTGGAAAACAAGAAAATTACAGTGAAATCCCAATTTCTAAGAGAAATTCAATGTGAAATTGGCACAGGGTCATTAAATAGGTGATTTTATGGTCAAATTCGATAAGGGGAAGCTAAGTCCAAAGCCTCTATGGTGTTTGAAAAAGAAAAAGAAAATCAAAATTTTGAAAGTTACTCATTTTTTAAAATTTTTGGACGTTTAAAAAATAATGTAATTATGATGTGGATGAAATCAATGGCATAGATCACACCCAATTCTAAAATCAATGGTCTAGATCCATCCCAAAATGGGCTAAAAATTTCCTTGTTAAAGTGGTTATTTATTGGCAATGAGAAGAAGTTTTGAAGTTCATCAATCAGACAAATTTCTTAGGCTGCCGATGAGGGAAATTTCTTAATTCGCCAACAAGACAAATTTCTTAGCCTACCAATAATATAATTATCTTAGTTTTGTAATGAGACAAATTTCTTAGCTAATAAAAGGGATAAAAAGGGATAAATTGCTTATTCCATTGGTGAGACAAATTTCTTAGTTTGATGATGAGACAAATTTATTAACTCAACAATTAGATAAAATTTTTAGCCCATTGATGAGGCAAATTTCTTAATTCAATGATGAGAGAATTTGTAGTCTATCAATGATTCAAATTTCTCAGTTGTGCAATGAGACAAATTTCTTCTTTTCTTTTTTTTTGGTTGGAGAAAAAGTAATAATTTTATTCAACTTGAAAACCAAGGAACAAAATTACATTATGTAGATGCTCGAAATCATTTCCTCATATTAGTGGTGTAACTGATACACAAAAGAGAAATAGAGAAAAAATCAAAGAATCTACATGGTTAAGTGTGATAGAAATCACTTAATTTTCCCTTTTTTTTATTTCCACCTTCCACCACACTCCTTGATTTGGAGCAATTGTTACTATTGCTAGTTGATTGTTGTTTGTCTGTGGGAGGATCTCTTTTTTTGAGTCCCAACTCTCAGATACACGAGGTCTCTTTATGCCACCCAAGTCCTTTTCCATAGGAAACTCCATTTTCTACTGCTCGGGTACCATGATGTTTGTTGTTGTTGTTGTTGTTGTTGTAAACTTCTAATTTGTGACCACTAATATGGATTTGTTCCCTTCTTCAACATTTGATTTTCATTTGAATGAGGTTGTGGTTTGGAATTTGGCGGAATTTTTTCGTCCTCTTCTTTCTCATCTTATGAGTTGTCGGGAAACTGTTGTCCCCTTTACTTAGGGACTTGCCTCCTCTTCCTTTCTGATGTCTTCCTTGCTTGTGGGCATGAGTTCTATAAATGAACTATTTGAAAATAGGTTTAGCATCAAAATGTTGTATTCTCATAGTCTAACACCTGTGTCTACTGAAAATTCTCATGTTTTAAAAGGATATGATTAGGAAGACCTTTGCTTAGGTCAATCTCTATGCAGATCCTAGTAAAAGTAAAAATACCTTTGAGGTTTTGTCTTGATCAACTTTTTGAACTTTCCTAGAACGTTGTCGATATCCTGCATAACCTAATGGTGCCAAAAATAGAGGGGAAGATTTGGGATCCTTACCCAAACCAACATCATCATTACCACCATGATTGTTGCATCAAACCCAGGAAACCATGGGGTAACAAAGATCCCAACTCTACCCCAATACCATGGGCCATCTTTTAAGACTTTTTCCATATCTTGCTTGATCTTGAATTGTACTATGAAAGACCCTTTAGAACATAAATAGATATCACTCTTTGTTGTCGATGAAGAGTATACCAACCTGTACAAATATTTTGGACTTTGTTGTCGATGAAGAGTATACCAACCCATACAAATATTTTGGTTTTGGATAAAAACCATTAAAATGACATATTATATGACATATTATTCTTGTGGAGTGTAGATCATCATCAAAAGTTTTTCTAGAACTATAAGGGCTCGATATATTTTGAGATTGATCTACTCATGGGGCAGCCTTCCCAGCCTTCCCTTTGAGCGCATCCTTGAACAATGTGGTTACATTTTAAGCGCATCCTTGAACAATGTGGTTACATTTTAATTTGGGTCTGTGGAATCTCCTCGCATCTTCAGATTTAAAAATATCGTTAAATATTTTGTAACACCATAAACTTCCAACCGATGGTTGTCTTGGAGTACCTTTCCCAAGTATTCCAAAACTTGGAACAAAGTTGGTATACCCATACTCTTTTGATCATTTACTTCGGGTTTCAAGTTCTTCGGGTTTCTTACTAGAAACTTGAGATCCAATGAACGAAAGTCTTCCCACTAAGCTTCTTAATAAAAATCTGAAATTTAGTATCATTTTCACTGTTCACCGCCAGATTTGGTGTAGATCTCGCTAGTTTTGGGACGAAAAGATCGAGATCCCATAGTGTATAGTGTTAGATCTCCCCTAGTTATATCCACACTCTGATATGCTAATAGAGATGGATCTATACGCCAAACAAACCCCGCATCCTCGGAACTCATGTGATCTGAACCCAAAACGTAGAACAGTGACAGATCTGGTCGAAATCAAGTAAGATCCAGCGCATAACGGGCGCCGCCAGAGAGAAAAAATTGGATGACAAAACCCCTGTCTATGTTATGAAGATCTTTCCCACCGTGTTGGAACAACCCAATCGCCGTCAAGATTGCCCATGTAACTCGATCAACCTCCACTGACACCCACATCGAAATGATGGAAACCATTGTCGTAAGTCTTCAGGACCAAGCAAAAGCTCAGAAGTGTCTGCTTCAGCGTTGCAGAGCATAACCCTAGTACTCTTTGAAATCATTCCTCCTGTTAAAAATGAATTATAACACATCATGAGACAAA
The DNA here is from genome assembly GCA_000404065.3 of Pinus taeda. Lineage (NCBI taxonomy): Eukaryota > Viridiplantae > Streptophyta > Pinopsida > Pinales > Pinaceae > Pinus > Pinus taeda. Next base: position 27,973 of record APFE031593530.1, read on the forward strand.
TTTCTTAGTCCACCCATGAGTCAAATTTCTTAGTTCTTCACTTTGACGAAATCTTTAGTCAACCAATGAACAAAAGTTGAAGTTCACTAAAGAAATTTTTTTGAAGTTTGGCGATGAGCTAGTTATTGAAGGTTGCCAATGGAAGAAACAATCTGATAGATAATGAAGAGTAAAAGAGAATAGTGACCTGGGCACTTTAGGGATTGAGATGTGGACATTAGCAATGTATCAACATGCCATGCCACATTAACAAGATGATGTGTATGCCTGTGTTCTCTAACACACGCCAAAAAATTGTTTTGCCATTAACAAATGCATACAAATTTAGAACCAAGTGAAACTTCAAGGGTAGGTCCACTATGAGGAGGCCTACAAAAGTGTCAATGAGGGTCACTAGCTAATTCTGCTCCAAATTTTTAGAAATTGCATATTATTGGTTTATGAAAATAGGCTGGTATTCTTTAATAAAAGCCATATTACCAATTTTGCAATGAGAAATGGAAATAAATATGAAGAAATTTATTATAGAAAATGATTTCCAAGGGATTTGGAATGGAGGTTAATAAATAAGTCAAAATCCACTATTCCATGACACTTTTTGGGAGTATTTGAGATTTTCAAAGGAAAGGGATCCTAATCACGAATATGGAAAAATTCATTTCCTCAACATTTTACCTCCTCAACAAAACAAATGGCTCCGTCTCACTAGAGTTCTCCCATTTTTTATCTATTTGAGAGAAAATCATTTTTCGCTAAATTTTTTAAAGTTTTGGGAAAATGTCAAAAGGGAAAGGTTGACAAATTCATATTGATGTAGAATTCGGCTAGAGTATTAGATCATCAGTGTAAAAGTTTTTATGCACTTACAATCGAGAATAATATCTACACTTAATAAAAATGTTTTCGTAGTCCTTGATAAATTTACTTCTATAGGTGGTAGAAGGTTGCCCCTTGGTCGAATCGGAGTAGCAAAAAAGGGGCACAATTGATTAGAAATGGCAAAATTTAAAAATCTAGAACTTTTAGCTCATAATTTAAAATAAGAGATGAGTATGTTCGATAGAAAGCTAAGTTATAGGAGATTATGTCTAGAGTCCTAAAATTTTGACTAGTTTGTCAATGTTCTTCATAAATTGAGATTTAGAAGGACCTATAGCCTAAATAATGAAAACTTTTACAATGAGCATAATTTCTTAAAGTGATTATTGCATGCACATTATTGAAAGATTAGAGGTACAATAAAAATTGATCAATCTCGGTATGAAGATCAAAGATATAGAGGATGCCATATGCTCTTACCTCTATGAAAATGAAATCAAAAGTTTAAATATTGATCTAGGAAATGCATAAGCAGAATCTAACAAACATAGAAGGAGTGTAGAGTTAGTAGAGCTGGTTGAAACAATGAAAATCATAAAGAAGGAAGTGTGGAGACACAAACAAGATAATGAAAAGATAGTAAGAACTTAAGAGGAGCAAACTCAAATTAATACTTAGTTGTTATAGAGTTTGAATATCTTGCAAAGACAAATCAATAAGGGTTCCAACACAAGACATTAAACCAGTGTAAGGCATTTAGCTTATTATAGGTCACATTGAAGGAGAGATAAACATATAAGGTCTAGGCACTCAAGAAGTGCTAGCAAGACTTGTCATTCACTAGGGCATTTAGCAAGAAGAGCTCATTTATTTTTAGGATTAGAGAGTAGCTCAAGTTTGTCTTGTGTAATGCATTAAACAAGAAGGTTTGATTTAGATTGTATGTGATAAATTGTATGTGAGGAGAGCTCAAGAAGCTCAAGCCACCTATCATTGATGAAGAGCATATGAAAGGTGAAGATGTTGAAATATGGTTAGAAATGTGTATCAAGAATTAAATTTATTTCTAAAAAATGGTTAGAAATGTCTATCAAGAATTAAATTTATTTCTAAAAAACTTAAATATGATAATATACCAGCCTAGATCAATCTTATCTCCGGATGTATCAAGTGAAGAGAGGGATCAAATATCTCCAGGTGCAAATCTCTTTCTTGAGTTGAAAACTTGAGGAAAGGTTTGCACCTCCAGAAATTTGATCCCTCTCAGAGCTTGATAAATCCAAAGTTAAAATGGATTTAGATTGGTTTAATTATTAATAATTAATAATTAAAAGTATTGCTATATTGTAAGTATTAAGTTTGTATGTGCTTATTAATGAAATTTAAATATGGTAACAAAATTATCACTTTAATTTATAATGGTAAAATGGATCTTAATTTATAGCTATGTTTTATGTTTTATATATTTTAATGCGACAGAGGTTTAGATATATCTCAAAAATAATTATAATATTTTTGTTTTAAAAAAACTCTCAAGATAAATCGCTTCGATTTTTTAAAAGAACAAATTGAATTTTATTATTTTATTACTATTAATTTTTTACATACACAACATCTCCTCATATTAAATTTTATATTACTTTTAATTTTTTATTATGTTTAAGTAACCAATATGTAATCGCCCCATGAATTCATATAGTTCATATTTTAAAAATCTTAATTTCACCCTGAAAATCTTATTTCCACATTCTTGTAAAGTCATGAAACAGTTCTGTTGTTTCTAGAATGGTACTGCTTCATTTGCAACTTTGAAAGTTCCAGTCTAACGCACTTATTTCAAAAGTCCTCATCCGTAGTATTTCCTTTCAAAATTACAGAGCCGTTAGATTTTCCAGATTGTTTAATTACAATATTCACCATAAACAGATTCCTTATTTAAACATATTTTACAAGAATATAAAATATATTAATTTGCTTATTTAATTTATAATATTTTTACAAAAATCAATTCTCCAGCCGATAATTTGATACAGATACTAACCAGCTAAACCGACCACACACAATAATTTGATACAGATTTTTGAAAGGTAATTGTGAACCCTTCTTCGATAGTTCATCTGAATCCATATCTTGTTAGCTTGGGCGCACAGCTCCCGCTCCCTACCCGTGTTAGAACCTTGATGTATCTTCGCGTTGCATGGCAGCCTTTGTGATTCATTTCGAGCTTCTTGACCATGCTGGATTGACGTATATATAATGTATATGTTGCTTCTTCAATGGGATTCTTCCCAAAAAGTGATATTATCTACTACATCGCCATTCTTCCCATCGACAATTTCACCTGCATTGACATTCAATTAGTCGAGGCATTGCACGTCATGTTGATAATCATGTAGCTGTATAGATGTGTGTATGCAGATTAAACATTCCCCTCGCAGGCAACTCCTTCGACCTACAAAGAAAATAAATTTTTCAGTCAATGCTAACTAGAAAATCTGCAGACAGGCAGATGTTGGAATATGTATTCAACTCCAACTTGTTTTAAACTTTTAAGTATTTGATTTGTATTTAATTTTGTTGAGATTTTAAGTATTTGATTTGTATTTAATTTTGTTGGGATTATTAGCTATAATTAGATAGTTGTTTTTATTATTTAGGAGGTAATTGAAGTTTAATTTGACGTGATAAATTCTTTTTCAACTAATTAGTTTTTAAATTAAGTTATTTTTTCAACTAAGTGATTATATGTCTAATAGGAGCCTTGGTTTCTATAGTATTATGTATTACGATTTCTTAACATTATAATAGTAGTATATAGTTTGATTAGTTAAATAAATAAATAATTAAAATACGAATTAGAGTTTCTTCTTTTTAGTAAAGTTCTAGATTGTTTTTAAAAATTTTAATAAAAATATTTACCATTTTATTCTAATAAATACTCATCCTAATAAAGTGGTAAATACTAATTAGCTTAATATGATAGAAAAAGTTTTTACATATTAAGGAAAATATATAAGAAGATTAAGGAATAGAAATTAAGTAAATATATTGAATTAAGCTCTAGATTAAAAATAATGATGGGTATATAATAATGAGATTAACCATTAGAATTTTAGTATGTAAATAAATAATAATTAGTAAGGGTAATGGTAAATGAATATATTAATATTGTAAGAATAATATTCACA
>APFE031593530.1:63553-107238 GCA_000404065.3 Pinus taeda
CCATGGTCCAAAAACCATAGGTTCAAATTCCAAGGACTAACCGCCATGGACCAAAGGTAAGTTTTCCAACATATACGCGCTTTACCTTGCATGGAAGTGCGTGCATACACATACGCGACTTTTGATCAACAATCCCACGTGTATACGCATTTTTGTATATATAGAACTTGCGAGTATACCCCGCGTGTATACCCTACTTGGTATATAGCGAACCTGCGTATATACGCGACTTGGTACATAGTGAACCTGCGTGTATACTCAGCTTTCTTCATTCTTTGTAATCTGATCGTCAATTCTTTGCTACTAATCTACTGCACTATAATCTGTCATCTTGCCATCAAGGACAACACTTGTATCATAATGCCAACAATCTCCCCCTTTGGACTTGATGGCAAAGCTAATCTTGTCACACTTAGAGCTATCATCTGATTCCTTTGAGTTGTCCTGCATCCCATGCATTCAGTCACATCTGATATCCCTTCTGTAGATTCATCTAGTTATATGTAAGTGAGATGATCTTCTATGAGAGGGTTGCCATCAAGTACAACACATGCATCATAATGCCAACAATCCATTCCAGCCAACACCGAAAGGAAAAAGGTATGGTTATCAAACTAGATCTAGCTAATGCCTTTGATCGTGTTAGACATAGATTCTTGTTTGATGTAATGTATAAAATGGGATTCAGGCAAGGCCTCATAAAGTGGATAAAAGCTTGTATATCGGAGCCTTGGATTGTTCCTCTGGTGAATGGAAGGGCCGTTGATTTTTTCAAAGCTTCTAGAGGACTGAGGCAGGGGTGCCCTCTCTCACCCCTCCTCTTCGTCATTCAGGCTTATGTTCTTAGTTTCTATTTGAATAAAAAGCAGCAAGAACATGTTATTACCAGGTTGTGCATTGCAAGAGGGGTGAAACACATCAATCATGCCCTCTTTGCTGATGACACCCTTCTTCTGGGAGCTGCAACACCACAGTCAGCTACCAACTTCAAAGCAGTTTTGGAAGACTTCTGTAAGACCTCAGGCAGTGAGTTAAATAAGAGGAAATGTCAAATATTTTGCTGGAATATCCCTGCTTCCACTGCAAATTCCATAGCTAGATGTTTGGGATTTGCAGCCTCCACTATTTGGTCCTCTTTCAAATATCTTGGGTTGTCAATCTTCAATAAGAGGGCATCAAGCAAAGACTGGTCTCCTCTTTTAGACAAATTCAAAGCTAAGATGCAAGATTGGGGATCCTCTTGGCTCAACATAGCTGGCAAAGCAGTGCTCATCAAGGCAGTTCTCAGCAGTCTTCCGATCTTCAAATTCGCTGTCCTCCTGGCACCCGTGGGAATTATCAATAAGATGGAAGAATTAATCAGGCATTTTTTCTGGAAAGGCGGCAAGCATAATGATAAGAGATTCTCCCTAATCAGTTGGGAAATAGTCACAAAACCAACTCTTGAAGGGGGACTGAGTTTTAAAGACTTGAAGGCTCAAAATCTAGCTATGGGAGCCAAATTAATTTGGAAAATAATTGCCTCCAAACCAAACTGGGCTCAGATCGCATTATGGAGAAAATACTTTAGAGGAACGAGGCTCAGGTGTTTAGATCAGCCAAAAAACTCGTTCTTAACACACTTCAACAGCTTCATTAACATAATCGTGCCAATGATAAAAAACCACGCACATTGGATCCCAGGAAACAGCAAGCGGATACAACTATGGAATGACAGAATTCTAGATCGCCCTCCTCTGGAAGAATCCAGAGATTTTGCAACGTTAAGAAACTGGCTTGCTGCAGCAAACATCCACACTCTGTGGGACATCTCGTTGTGGACAGAGGATTCCTGGGCGGGTCGGAAACAATTATCGGTGCCCAGCGACCTGCAAACTGAATGGACAGCGCTCAGATCCCAGCTACACGGGCTGGCCCCTATCCACGCAAGCAGGAAGGACGCGAGAGGCTGGGGGAAAATCGTTCAGGTTACACAATCAAGCATGGATACACTAAGTATTTAGAGCGCCCCCACGTACCTCCCAATCCTGCTCCTTGGGCAGGCATATGGAACTTCCCATCTATTCCAAAAATATATTTCTTTTGTTGGATTCTCTGCCACCAAAAAATCCTCACTGAGGACAGACTCCAAAAAAGAGGATTCAATGGTCCGTCTAGATGTATTCTCTGCAAGGCAAATTCTAAAACCGCCCTCCATATTATGATTGAATGCAATTACCCAATCTCTGTCTGGCAAGAGCTGCTAGATCCTTGGAATTTCGATTTTAATTTTCCCACCTCTGTTCAAGAGCTATTCGCAGGCTGGATGGCCGAATATCCAGGTATTCAACCAAAAAACAAAACGATCATATTAGCGTGGAGTGCATTGCCAAAATTCACTAGCTGGCAGGTTTGGTTAGAAAGGAACAGGAGGATATTTCGTAGCAAAGCCCAGGACCATAGAATAATAGCCAACTCAGTGAAATGCCAATTAAATGAGTGGCTGGAAGGCACAGGTGACGAATCAAATCTTAGTCAGCAAGACAGAGAGCATGGTTCTACCCTTAAGCTTAGCTTCCATAAGCCAAGAAGCTCACCCCCATCTTTTGAAGTTTGGCAAATCAAGAAAAACGAAACTGACTTTCAGGTTTGGCTGTCCAAGCAATCAATTCCCTCTCTATTTTTTGATGGAGCAGCTAAAGGGAATCTAGGGAAGGCCGGGGCTGGAGGACTCATTATTATGCCAAACAACACTCCTCATAATTTCGCCTGGGGTCTAGGCCACACATCTAGCATGCAAGCCGAGGCGCTGGCCCTCTTTCAAGGCGTAATCTTCCTCAAGGAGCTGGGAATACGGGAAGCAAATATCTTTGGAGACTCCCAAGTAATCATAAGAGCAGTGGCGACTAACTCCATCCCAACAGATCTGCAGCTAGCAAGGTTATTTACAAGAATTAAAAGCATTTCAAAGTCTCTTCACTTGGCATATTTTAATGTACTGAGAACAAATAATAAAGCTTCAGATACCCAAGCAAACATTGCAGTCCACTTAGACGCTGGAACTATTCTAAAAAATAAGGAAAGTCTGTGGGCACCTATACCGTAAAAAGCCATGTTTCACTGCTATCTTTTAAATCAGTTTGTTTGTATCTTTCAGCTAGGACAGTTAGCAACAAAAGAGCACTTTGATAATTGTAAAAAGAGGAAATGGATAAGAGCAAAAGCCAATTCCCTCCTGGTTGAAAGGCAGGCTAGAAATTTCTTCTCATTTTGTAACCGATTGTGTGGCCATTTGCCAACCAGATAATGAAATCCTATAACCGTTCTTGTAAAAAAAAAAAAAACCTATATCGTAATTTATAATATAGTTTTTCGAGGATTATATGTACATAATAATAATAATAATTCAAAGTGATTGAGCCACTTTTTATTTGGAGGAATTTTAAAGTGTTAAAAAGGACAATATATAAAATTAAACACAATTACATAATCTTTCATTTCTATAGAAGAGAAAGTGTAATAAAGTGTATCTACATGATGCATGAGTATTGCATTTTACATTAAAAATATTCATATTTTGAGGTAACCCAATCCTCCTTAACTATAAGAGTTATATTCATTGTAAATTTCATTAGAAAGGTAAAAAATGAATTGTAGTATATCTTGAAGTTTTTACTAAAGAGTGATAATTCTATTAAATGCTACTTTATCTCTCAAACCATGTGAAAATGCATGAAAGAGTGGGATGATAAAGTATAAATGGTAATGCATAAGTTTGATGATAATAAAAATTACCTTCTCCCTAGCATTCTTAAGAATCCCACCCAACTTCAAAACAATCGTACTAAGCAATAATACTACAAAGGATATGTCTCCTTGACCTTGGCTTGTGACGAGGTCATTGGAAAGAGGGCTATAGTGTATTCTCAAAATATTTGCAAAGTGTCATCACACTTGCTAGAAAGAAGAAGAAGGAAGTGATCATTTTGGATATTAAAAGAGTGAGGATTCATGAATGTTATAAATGGGTTTGTACCCTTTCAATTTTCTGACGGAAAGAAATTATGGATATTTTTTTTCTGCCAATATATATATATATATATATATATATAGGTTTATTTTAACGACCGTCAATGCAAAAATTAATTCGGCCAATTTTTTTTTTTTTGGCCGAAAACACTGCAATTCTGCAACAACTCAGCTCTGATCACCTTTCTTCAAGTTCAGAATCATTAAACTCCATCAAATATGGCGACTTTAATTTCAAAACCAATACCAACATTTGTAGAATTGAATCTACTTTCAGTAGATATAATTTTTATGGAATTTCATAAATATTTGCTAATTTTAACTAATTTTCTAGTAAAATGGGTGCAAAAAATTTCTGAAGGTCATTACGATTTAGTGAAATCAAAATTTTGTATCTTCCAAAATGCATTGCGAAAAAATATGGAAAATTTATGGTGCATTACATTGGTCCGTCTTTTTTAATGGGTAGTTTTTAATTTTTTAGCTTTTAATTAATATGTTGAGAAACATGGTGCTATGTTAAACATTTTCAAAATCTACAGTTTTTTCATATTTGTTCAATTCAAAAAATTCTAGTAATTATGATGTGCATCTGTTGGTTTCATAAATATATCCATATCAAAGTAGAGTATGTCTAGATTGTTGCAACACATTTTTTCTTCAAAAGTGCAAGATTAACAAAGAAAACACTGGTGCCAAAAAAACATGGCTTTCTAGGAATCTCTTGATTTTTAAAGAACACACAGTCAAACAATTACTAAGTTGACATGTTAAATGTGAATAAAAAAATTCTAAAAAATAAACAATAGAAAGCTAATAAAATTTATGACAAGTTTTCTTTTCACTGTAAAATGAAATTCAAAACAGAAAATTGTTTTGGCTTGCCGAAAGTTGAAAAACTTCTAAAAATGATATTTTTTTCTCAAAAAAAGGGCAAAAAGTGTAACCCAATTTCACAAAGTGAAAATGTGAAGTTGGGTTGCACATTTTGCCCTTTTTTGAGAAAAAATATCATTTTTAGAAGTTTTTCAACTTTCGGCAAGCCAAAACAATTTTTCTATTTAGAATTTCATATTACAGTAAAAAGAAAACTTGTCATAAATTTTATTAGCTTTTTATTTCTTATTTTTTATTTTTTTTTTATTCACATTTGATATGTCAACTTTGCAATTGTTTGAGACTTTGTCCTTTAAAGATCAAGGGATTCATAAAAAGTCATGTTTTTTTTGTACGACTGTATTCTTTGTTAACATTACGTTTTTGAAAAAAAAATGTGTTGCAACAATCTAGACAAATGTTACTTCGATATGGCTATATTTACGAAACCAAAAATGCACATCATAATTACTATAATTTTTTGAATTGAACCAATATAAAAAAACTACAGATTTTGAAGATGTTTACATAACACCATGTTTCTCAACGTATTAGTTAAAAAATAAAAATCTAAAAACTACCCATTAAAGAAGACAAAACAATGCAATGCACCATAAATTTTTCATATTTTTCACAATGTACAAAATTTTGATTTTGATTTCACTGAATCATAATGACTTGCAAAAAAATTTTGCACACATTTCACTAGAAAATTAGTTAAAATTAGCAAATATCTATGAAATTCCATAAAATTTATATCTACTGAAAGTAGATTCAATTATGTAAATGTTAGTATTGGCTCCGAAAGTAAATTCACCATATTTGATAGAGTTTAATCATTTCGAACTTGGAGAAAGGTGATCAGAGCCGAGCTGTTACAAGGTTGCAGGTTTTCGGCCGAACAAAAAAATAGTTCGACAAAATTTTTGTTTGTCGTGAATGGACGTTAAAATAAACAAGAATTTTTTTTGACCGAACATTTTTAAAAGTTTTGCCGAAAACCCTATCTATATTTTCCAGCGGCCACAACATTAAAACGATGCGACCCATTAGTGAATGAATAGAATCAAAAATTTCATTTTTGTAATCCCAATTTTAGTTTTTGTGATGTTGACAAGGTTCATTTTGATAAATCTTCCTATATAAACTAAATAAAAAACATAAAAATTAAAAGTTTTGGGAAGCTTAATAGAGTCGAACATAATGGTTACATAAGAGTTTTTAATCTCAAACATCATCAAAATATGTTTGTGTGGAACAAAGTAAAACTATGCATTATCTTTATAATAAGCTTACCAAACATGTACAAGATTGGTGGATTGTTAAGAGATTTACATTTAATTCTCAATTATGTCTTTTGTTTCAATTATTTATTGTATTAGTGATGATGCTCTCAATCACATGTTAAATAGTTGAGAGGCCTACCAATGTGTTGAAATAATAATTATGTTACATGTCAAAGCTATAACCATGCAATGATTTTAATTGGTAAATATATAACATTATGAATGCAATAAAATAATTGTGAATCAACTTGTCTCATATTGTTACTAAGATGGAACATGTGAACATGAAAAAAGAGAGAATCAAATTTCTCAAGATTTGTTTAATATATATTGTTTGCTCTTCAAAATTGACATTCAATTACACATTTGTAATTAATTAGTCTTGCTCTAAAATTTGCCTACAAGATTTTAGAAAAAGGTCGCCATGGTTGTACCTTACTATCAACCTTCGTGATTTTCTTATCCATATAGTCTGGAATAGTGTAATTTTCTTTTGCAAGTGATTTTTGAGTTCTTTTTTTTTTCTTTCTTTCTGCAAAGTAGCAACAATTAATTGCAAGTTATGACCACATAATGAAAGTGATATGTTGCTTTCTTCTCAAGGGGTTCTTGCCAACAACCTTTCGCCCATATTTATAAAATGTTTGCAACACAAAATCAATTTTGTTATTTCTGAACTAACTTATACAAGAAATGAAAAAGGGGGAAAATAGGAAAAGAATTCTCTACAAAACAACGAGTTCTTGCACAATGTTATCCTTCACCAAAACAATACACATGCATTGTGGAATCGATCCTCCAACCTATTGAATCCATCATCGATGTTACAAATACAATGCCTGATGGTAATTAAGAGAAGTCAGTGTAATTTTGGGGCATAGACGTGTGCAACAGAGCTACCAAATGGAACTCTGAATTGTAGAGGCTATTGCTAAATCCGAGCCCCATACCCAAATCCCAAAGACAACTCTAAACATAATGGAATGTTTAAAGGTTGGGGCTCACCATGCTTCCGATGTGCTCTAACAAACTATAATAACTGTACCATCTAGGCTTGATTTCGCGGTAGCTGTGAATGGGGTCTCTTCCAAGTACGATTGATCGAAGAAGAACAAGAGGGTTCCTCTACTCAGAGTCAAGCTCGAATCCATAGGCCTGTTATAACTATATCCTTAGACGTCATCACTCCCTTCATCCCAGTTCCCCTCACGATCTACAAATGCTTGGCTGAAGAAATGATCCAAAAGATCTACAAGCTTAAGAACCCCAATCCCCCAGTACAATAACTCAGAGCTCGTACTTATTGACCATGGTTTGATCTTCGCTGCACTTCAAACATGTCTCTCCTACTTATGTTGATTGTATGTAATTTTAAGAAAAATCTATTTTTGGGATGTTTGCAAAGCCCAATTTCTGAGAAAGACAACCTATAAGTATGCTAGTTGAAGTGATCCAGTTTAACCAAAGGGGAATCCACAATTGACTTAAGCTCAGGGTAAAGTGAAGAGCTTGTGGCTAGCATTGCTGTAAGAATTTGGAATTGTGCTTTGCCACTACTCTTACTCTCGTTACCATGAACTTATGTCTATTACTAAGGGATCAGAAAAACATTAACTTTGCTCATGTCCATAAGATTCCAAAATATTTCAAGAATTCACAATCAACATAAAGATGCCCTCACTGTACGCTTTATTTATTACCTAGCGGAACCCTTTGGGATAAGTCATTCAGGTGATCTGATCTAACTGCAACAACAAATCCAATTCATCAACATATCTACTTGGAGGCTTACAGTTGTAGAAGAACAAGGATTTGTAGGCATGGCAAGGAACTATAAACTAGATCTAGGTGCCAGATAGAAGATAGGAGAACCAAATCTGAAATGGTAAAAACTTTGAAATACGCCATCTACATTAAAAAATGAAAATCTAAGCAACTCAAATCAGCAGGGCAAGAAAAACCCTCTCTAATACCATGTAGAATTAGTTTTTGGTTATATATTCAATAAATGATATCTATAAATATAAGAGATCCAATGTTAGTTAAACCTAATGCCCTGTAGAATTATTTGATATTATTCTTTTCAGAAGAAAAAAGCATAATATATTATATTGAGGAAATATATATCAGATGTTGTGATGCACATATCGGTTAGCATGAGACATATGTGTGTCATATTGGCATATTGACACATATATATCTAGATATACAAAAAATGACATTCAGATGAGTGATAATTATGTGAAAAAGATATTCAGATGAGCATATGGCATGAATGTGGAACCATCAAATGGATCCGTAAGTCATGTGCCAAAGGGACATGATGCTGTCAATAATGAAGACTATTGGCATATGAAGTCCTCTGAAGATAATGTCATTCCGCCATTTCCATACCATCCATAGATATAACAAAATGAGGAGGCGCCTGTTTCCATTTTGTCTACTCCACCATATGATAGCTGCACTAATGGAGTAAAATCAAAATTGAGAGCCAGGACATACAAGATCCGAAGGGTGGCTGAACATTTGATGAACATATGCAGATTGGTCTCTTCTTCATTTCCACATAATGAGCATCTGCTGGGCCCATGCCATGTGCGTTTCCTGAGATTTTCCCATGTAAGATTTTTGTTGTAGAAAACCAGCCAAGCAAAATGAATATATTTGGGAGGACATGTTGCCTTCCAGAAAATATATGGGAAGCATGGAAGAGAATATGGATGTCTGTCCATGCACAGATGTGAATAAATGTCACGAACAGACACAGGACGCCTAAATCCACAAATAGTCCAATTTAGCTGATCAGATGTGCCGTGTCTATGAATGCCGCCGGCAGTTAAAGAGTCTGTAATAGATTCCCATATTCCGGCCAGTGTATTCTGTAGATTGAGATCACTACTTTCCATCCATACCGGGGTGGTTCCATGCCATTCTTTGATCAGTATTTCCCATGTAAAAATGCCTTGGTGCTGAAACTGAATGATGAGTTGTCTTGGAATATTCAAGTCTGTGTGTCCACAAATAAATGGATCTATTCCAAAGAGAATATTAGCACCAGAGTGAAGTTGCCATCTCAAGCGAGATAAGAACAGAGTCTCAATTTTCTTCATGCTGCGCCAGATGGGTGATCCCATCCCAATACCAATGGATCCCTTCATGTACTAGAAAATGATACTTTTACCCTTCATGTATCTTTGACGAATGATGTTGCTCCAAGGTGAGGAGCCGAAAATACCTCTCCATAAAGTGCGACAGATTAGCGCACATCCAAAAAGTCTTAAATCCTTGATGCCCCATCCACCCTGTTGTTTTGGAATGGATATGTCCTTTAATTTTTCTAGATGTATCTTGTGTTGCGAGGATGATCCGCCCCAAATGTAACATGCAGTGATATGATTGATTCTGCGGATGATCCGGGATGGAATAATGTACAAGTGAGCCCAGTAGACTGATAGATGCGTCAGAACCGCAACTGTGAGGGTAGTTCTGCCAGCTAATGATAGAGTGCGGAATTCCCAGGATGAAATTTTGTTGAAATGACGATGAACAAGCCATTCCCAATCGGATGCCAAATAGAGAGGTTTTAGTTGAAAACCAAGATATGTGATGCCATTCCGGATAGATTGAGTCTGAACACCAAACATCTTAGCAATGCTAGTGATCAAGTCGTTACTATCTCCACTGTAGAAAAATACTGATTTATGTCTGTTGATAATGAGGCCAGTGGCCTTCTGAAAATTGGAAAAGATGTCAAATAGGCATTGCCATGAGTGGTGCTGAAGCCTAGCACATAGAAGTATATCATCAACGAAAAGGTTGTGTGATAATGAGATTTGCCTGCTGATGCGAATAGGTGAGCATCTGTGATCATCCACGGCTTTGTTAATGTGTAGACTGAGGGTGTTCATAGCAAGAATGAAGATGATGGGGGCGAGCGGGCATCCCTGGCGGAGGCCCCTTTCAGCAGTGAAATAAGAAGTAGGGACCCCATTGATGTTGATAGCATAATTGACGCCTTCGATACAAGCCATAATCCATAAAATCATTTCAGCCCGTAATCCAATACGGACCAAGAGACAGCGGATGAATCCCCAATCTATGCAGTCATAGGATTTTTGTAAATCGATTTTTAGGATAGCCCCATCTCTCCAATATATGCATTCCTGGGTAGATGCAACAACATCCAAGATGTTCCAGCCTTTGAGAAAAGTGTGTTGGTCTTTGGAGAGGTGTATTGCCAAAATTCCTTTAATGCGCTCAGCAATAATCTTTGAAATAATCTTGAAGGAGATATTACATAGGGAAATCGGTCTAAAATCAGAGAAGGAGTCCGCATCACGCTTCTTGGGTATGAGGGCGATCAAAGTAGAAGATGTACGGGAATGAATATGTCCTGTGATCCGTGATTCCTCAATCATATGCAAAAGATCATGCTTGAGAAGCTCAAAAAAACTTAGAAAAAATTCGATGGTCCAGCCATCGGGACCAGGACATTTGTCCTTTCTGAAAGCTTTGAGAACCCTATGGAGCTCATCCTCTGAAACCGGCTGGAAAATGGAGTCGTTGCAAGAATCATCGAACATGGTGGGAAATATCTCAATTCCCCATAGAATATCATGAATGGCACATCCATTTCCTCTGCTGTATTGAGTTTTAAAATGAGCGATGGCCGCATTGGATATGTCCTGTTGAGAATATAAGAAGCTGCCATTGCCATCGCTGATCCGCCAAATAGCATTGATTTGTCGTCTGTGATTAGCATATCTATGAAAAAATTTAGTATTTCGGTCACCCAAGCGAAGCCATAGAGCCCGGCTCTTGAGTCGCCATGTGGATTCCTCCAATTTTAGTAATTGGAGTTTCCGACGAGATAGATCTGATATCTTTGACCTCGTGCTGAATGACATAATATTGGGGTCATGAGTAGAGTGGATATGATCCAATGCCTTTTGAATATTCAATAGCTCGTCCCGATTTTTTTTCTTTTCAGCGATCTGCCAGGTTTTCACAATGGAGCGAATATGTTCCATACGTGAATGAAAGGATGAAGGTGTTGTAGGATTGGTAGTGGCCGAATCCTGCCAAGCAGAAGATACCATATGAATGTAAGCCGGGTCTTCAATAAAAGTGTGATCAAATTTAAACGGGAAATGCTGAAAAAATGTCTGCTGCCTCCATTGGATGAATATTGGCCGGTGGTCTGATATAGTCTCATTACCAATGGAGAGAAGTGGTAAACCCATATGATTAATAACATCTGCCTGAATGATAGCACGGTCCAGACGTTTGGCAATATATGAATCACCAATGCGGCCATTGTCCCATGTGTGGGATGATGTGGAAGGTGAGATATCAATAAAATTCCATTGGAGAAAACGGGCTTTTAGGAAGTCAGATAAAGGGTCCATTTTCCTGCCACCACCCCAAACTTCATCAGGATCAAGTGTGAAATTCATGTCTCCAACTAGCATCATATGATGAATCTCACAAAGGCTCGAAGTGAAGAATCTGTCCCAGAATGGAAATCTGTGAGTATATGGAGCATAGATGTTGAGAATGTTGATAGAAGAACTGTGACCCCGGAAGGAGACATTTAGAAGAATCCCAGCAAAACATTTGTAAGCAGATGCACGAATCCAGAGAGGATTCCAAAGAGCAACGAGACTGCTAGAGTGGCCGCAAGCGTCAATGGCCGACATATGCCAAGATGGGAACATCTTTCGGAAGTAGGATAAAGATGATTGTCGATCATGCATAGATTCTTGAATGAGGATGATCTTAGGCCGCACAGAATGGAATAAATGTTTTAAGGTAAGATATTTGGGCCCTGCCCCCAGCCCACGAATGTTCATGGAGACAATGTCCATCATGGGACAGATGGTCCAGCCACGTCTTCTCTAAGAGGCTGTGATTGAGAAGAAGACATATCAAATATCGGAATATCAACAAAGGACAGAGATCGAATACCCGGATCCGAAATATTGGGACGGCCACGAAAATGGCGCGAGCCACCCCGGGACGTCTTTCGAACAGTGATGTTCTTGCCCGACGCCGGGCTGATGATGGAGGAGGATTGATGGAAAGGCTTATGAATGGTAAGTGGTTCAAGTTCGATAGATTTATGATGCAGAAGCAGATCAATATCACTATCAAATAGGTTGGCGGGCGATGATGAGGGGGAATTAACAGGGGTGACGGTAATAGGCTCCTTTCCTTTTTTAGAAATGGAGGGAGATACATGTGGGGGGGTGGATGATGATATGAAGATGGGCAGAGATCCTTTATATATATCTCCAATCGGTATGGGAGATGGTGATCGAATAGGGGGATCATCTGAAGATTCAAGAATGGAAGCGGGGGGAAGCGAAGGGGAGCGCGGGTGAGAGGGGAGGCGTGGGGATTTCAAATGAGATGGAGGGTGATCGGATGGATGGGGGGCATGAGGGATAGCAGAAACAGGGGGGTGGCGTCGGGACAGCAGAGAGGAGTGATGATGGCGGCGGCGGTGGGCGTCCTTGCGGGGACATTTTTCTATGAGATGGCCTGTTTTATGACAGGCAGCACAACGGAACGAGACCCCCCAGAAGTCCAGACGTTGTGTGATACGTCGGCAACACCATGAGATATCAACATGTTCGGGGTAGCCACCCCGATATGCACGGTCGATGAGAATCCATGCAATCCTTTTATCACGTTCACCAATGCACCAAGGATCCACATATACAAACCGACCAATGGAGTTCCCAATGATTTCAAGGACCTCTTTGGACCACATCTCCAGGGGAAGGTTTGGGAGCTTTACCCAAATCAGATTGTGACAAGGAGTATTTTTAAGAGGGTCATATCCAATGAACCAGCGGTGTAAGGCAAGAAAACTCCGCTTAAATACCCATGGAGCACGAAGAATGGCATCTGTATCAGCGGCATCAATGAAGTGAAAGCAGTACCAATCTTTCATAAGGTGAGAGATGATGGGGGCGTAACCTATAATAGGCTTCCAACGATCAGCAATCCATTTTCGCATGTCCGTGTCCTCCATGCACGGAAAGTACCAGCGACCAATTAGAGCATATTTCTGCAAGCTTTCAATTCTTTCAGTAAGATGAGGATTATCTAATTCAATGGCCGGCGGCGGAGCCGAAGATTTGGCCGGAGCATGGGATTTATTATAAGTCTTGTGGTGAGCAGGAGGAGACTCGAGATATCGAGAATCATTACCCGGTTCCGGAACAGTCGAATAGAAGGATGGGTGGATAGAAACACGATCCATGGTTGTGCGGACAGATGAGTGGAGGCGATCCTGCTCATGGGCCTCTTCAGCAAGTATAGTAGCCTGAATCATTGCCTACATGGCAGATGATTCGGACGCGGAGTCCATGGAAAAAGTTACGGGGCAGGCCAATAAATGGTGTAGATGGAATAGATGCACAAAATGATTCACGTACAGGGAGCGAATCAGATGACAAAGAGATGCGCTAACAGGGGGTGGATAGATGACGGCGAGAAAGGGCCTGGATGAGGAGAGCCTGGTTGTACTGTCGAAGAAGGAAACAACAAAAAGAAGCCTCGGGAGGAGTAAAAAGCCAGAAACGGTCAAAAAGGAAAAGATGCCAGGACATATAAGGACAGCAAAGTATAGAGAGTAGATGAAAAAGAGGTAAGACAGCGCCGTCGAAAACCGATGTAGAAAGAATATGACCGAAGAAAGGACAGCACAATTCCCAGAGGGTCAGGAAATGAGATCCGGTGAGATCCCGATGAATTCAGATCTTAAATGTCATGGAAAGAGGAGAACAGACGGAATAAGTCCGGGGAAAAAACCGCCGGAAAAATGATAATCCGGCCAAAAAACCAGAGGGGAAAATGGTAAACAACGGAGAGAGCCGCCTGTGAAGTATCATCTAGGAAGATACCGACTCTTGGCAAAACAGACAGCAACAACAATAACATGAAATGATACACCACCATGAACCAATGCGGATTCGCATATCAGAACATGGTTTATAGATGCGCAAATAACCCCTCAGATTTTTTAAAACACCTCCCAGCATGTTAATTTATAAGACGGATGATATACCAGCAAAAAAATATGAGAACAGTGCAAATGTAGATGATAATGAGGGCCGAGAGGAGATGCATGGCATATAGAAATCCATTAATCCATATGGAAATCCACCATATGTGGTGAAAGACCAGAATATACATAATATGAATGCACAGCAAAACTTAGTATGCAGGAAAATACATCATATAAAGCTGGGCAAATATTGCAATAAGCAAATAACCAGAGAGAGAGCCGAAGAGATAAAGAGTCGTACCTGGAGTAGCAACACCCGCAAAATGAGAAGGCCGTAGGCTTGGGAGGGCAGGAAAAGGTAAGTAAAAACAAAACGTCGTATGCGCAGAGCCAAGCACCCTGCACCAGGGGCACAGGGGGGCGAAGGAAACGGATCTCCTTGTGATAGACGTGATATATAGCCGGGGAGGATGTCTGAGAAGGTGACAGCTATGGAGGAGGCATGCAGAGGAGGAGTGTAGATGAATGCCACGGGGGGGTCAAGCTATGTGTACCGCGATGGAGGCCATGCATGGACATAAGAGGTGGCAAGTGGTGTGAAAGCCGGGTGAGGAAGCGTTATCGTGATAGGTAGAGATGACGGTTCAGGTCCACCAGGAGAGACGGCATAGGCCGAAAGAAACAGCAAAAGGTCGGGACCAGTAGCGGGTCCAGCCTAATGTCCCATAGCATGAAGATGTCTGGTGGCAAGTGCAGAAAAAACCATGTGAGAGTGTAGACTTACCGAGATAGGTAGGATAAACGGTTCAGGGCCACCAGGTGAAACGACATTGGTTTGTTGTCTCAGCAAATGGATGGGAAGCCAGCTGCCAACTCCGGTGTGCTACCCAGGCCGTCGCTCCAGAATTATTTGATATTATTCATGCACTGAATATACAAAGATATTTACTATTAAATAATATTAGTTAATGATAATTATGATAACCGAAGAAATAAAGAAATTTTACAAATCATATCAGTGATATGAGTGAACTTGTTAGCAAAAAACTTTTTAAAAACACTAACATTAATAGAAAACGTTAGTTAAACCATTTCTATTATTTTTGAGAAGCATAAATAATTATAAATGCCATAATCATAATTTAAAGCTAAAAACTGAATCAAAATGTATTTTGATTTTTATATGAAATATATAAAAAATATTTTAATCTGTTATATATATATATATATATATATATATATATAATATATATATATATATATATATATATATATATAATATTTTACTTTGATCTTACACATTAGGGAAGAGGCTTATATTGTTTTACAGGGACAAGTTTTGCAAGGACAAGTACTAGTTATAGTACTGGTCCTACATATCCATCAAAAAATCATCATAAACCATAAAAAAATATGCATATAAATAGTTTATATTAAGTTATATAAGTTACCAGCCTAGATCCATCTTAACTTCGGATCTATCGAGCACCGAGAGGGATCAAATTTCTGTAGGTGCAAACCTCTTTTTTGAGCGCAAAACTTGAGGAAAGGTTTGCACTTCGAGAGATTTGATCCCTTTCGGCGCTTGATAGATCCGGAGTTAAGATGGATCTAGGTTAATTTCAGTTGTGTGTGACCAAAGAAAATCTAACAAACATATGATTAATTTTATCAATAATATGTAAAAACATCTAATATTAATACAATAATTTTAAATATGCTAAATATGTCTCAAATTAATTTGGTCATTTTAATTTAAAATTTGCTTAGTTACCTCATTTGTTGAGATGATAAATATTGAATGTAAAGTGACAATGTAATAGTGTTGAATGATAGAAGGTGTGACTAATAAGAATATAGTAGATTACAAATAGTCTTCATTGTGATTAATCTCAAACTATTTTCTTCTACTATTCTTATTATCACTCTTGTTACTTTTGTCATCTTTTCATATCGATTATATGAAAAGTACAAGTTAAATCGTAAACCATTTAAATCTTTAGCTCGAGATATTGTAGTAAACATCATACCTTATGCCTCTTTCTCTCCAATATTAATAGGTTGAATTACTGTGACACAAAAATCAATGTACATTGTCAATAATTTTTTGTGCTTACACTAAAATCAATGCACAATGTTAATCCAATCACTTTAAAATTAATATATCGTCATACATCCAATTACATCAACATCTACATTAAAATCAATGCATCTAATGCAATAAATCAAATAAGGTTAGAAAACAACATTTACACTAAAATCAATGCATCTAATGCAAGCAAATCAAATAGGTTTAGAAATCAACATTTGCACTCAAATCAATGCATATAGTGCAAGTAAGCAAATAGGTTTATAAACCAACATCTACATTGAAATTAATGCATATAGTGCAAGTAAGAAAATAAGATTATAAACCAACATCTACACTAAAATCAATGAATCTGTTGCAAACAATCAAATAGGATTAGAAATCACCATCTACACTGAAATCAATGCATTTAGTGCAAGCAATCAAATAGGATTAGAAATCATCTACATTGAAATCAATGCATCTAGTGCAAGCAATCAAATATGATTAGAAATCAACATCTACATTGAAATCAATGCATCTAGTGAAAGCAATCAAATAGGATTAGAAATCACCATCTACATAGAAATAAATTTATTTAGTGCAAGCAATCAAATAGGATTATAAATCATCTACATTGAAATCAATGCATCTAGTGCAAGCAATCAAATATCATTAGAAATCAACATCTACACTAAAATCAATGCATCTAGTGTAGGCAATCAAATAGGATTAGATATCACCATCTAAACTAAAATCAATGCATCTAGTGCAATAAATATTCTTCCCTCTCTCCCCCCTCCATCTATATCTATATATCCCTCCATCTCTCCTTCTTTGGCTCTCTATCTCAACCCCACAAACATGCACACTCTCTCACTCCATATCTATCGATCTCTTTGTCCCTCCCTCTCTCTCTCCATCTCTCTCTTCTTACCTCTCTTTACTTTAAATCTATATCTCTATCTCCCTTTGTCTCTCTATATCACCCCCAAAACATACACTCTCTTTCTCCAATATAATATAATATATAATATATATATACATAGTCCCTTTCTCTCTCTCTCTCTCTCTTCCCTCCTGTTGTCCTCTCTCCCTCTCTCTATCTCCACCTTCCTCTCTCCATTTCTTTCTTCTTACCTCTCTCTCTCTCTCTCTTCCCTCCTATTGTCCTCTCTCCCTCTCTCTCTCTCTCCACCTTCCTCTCTCCATTTCTTTCTTCTTACCTCCATCTCTCTCTCTCTCTCTCCAACTATGTTACTATATCCATCCCCCTCTCCTCTCCCCCATTCTCTCCATATCTCCTTCTTTGTCTATTTATCTCACGCCCAAACATACACACTCTCTCTCCATCTCTCCCTTGTCACTCCCTCTCTCTCTCCACTTCTCACTCTCTATGTATTTCTTCTTCCCTCCCTCTATCCTCCTCTCTCTCAAGTATTATATCCCATACTTCCTCTCTCTCCCTTTCTCTCCTACCTCCCTCTCTCTTCCCCCATCACACAAACTCTCTCTACCCCCATCACTCTGTCTCTCTATCTCTCTCTAACTATGTTACTATATCCCTCCCTCTCCTTCTCTCCCCCCCTTCTATCTATCTCTCCTTTGTATCTTATCTCACTCCTAAACACACACTCTCTCTCTCTCCAATTCTCACTCTCTATGTCTTTCTTCTTCTCTCCCTCTCTCCTCCTCCAACTCCATCTCTCTATACCTCCCTCTCTCCTCCTCTATTTCAAGTCCTCTCTCTCATTCTTCCATTCACCCCTTTCTCTCCTACCTTCCTCTCTCTTCCCTCATCTCTCTCTCTCTCTCTTTCTCTGCCCTCCAATCCTCTCACTATCTCCCTCCCTCTCTCCTTCTCTCTCTCCCCCCTCCATCTTTGTGTTTCCCTCTCACTCTCTTACCCTTCTCTACCTCTCTTACTCATCTCCCTCTCTCTCTCTCTTCATTCCTCCTCTCCCATATCCTTAAGTTTATCTCCGTCTCTCCCTTGTCACTTCTCCTATCTCTCCACCTCTATCACTCTATTCTTTGTTCTTCCCTCCCATATATATATATAGAGTTAATATATATCATGATCTAATAATATATATTATAATATAACAAATTTAATATTGTATTAATCCAAAGTTATTAAATTTAATGATATTAATATTATAATATATTAATATGAATATTAGATTTAATAATAATACTAATTATTATTATTATTATTATTTTAATATTAATATTAGGGTTAGTAATGTTTTTTTTTTGCATGGTATTAATAGTAATTTGGCCCATGGTATTTGGGTCATAGGCTTCACCTAAATAAGACCCTTTCTTTTTAGTGTTAGTAAGTATAAATAGGTTTATGGAGTAAATATAAAAATATGTTTTATTTATTTCCTCCCGTTTATTTATATTTTTATTTATTTATCATATTTCTTTTATTTACCATGGTATTTGTCCCATAAGTTTGGTATATAGTTAGATATTCATTTCTAATCGTATTTGATATATTTTTATTTATTTACCATACATCTGTATACCTCTTTTATATTTATTTATTTTCCGTACCTCTTTTATAAATATGGTATTTGGCCCATGGTATTAATAATTATTTGTTCTATTTGGCCCATAGGCTTCACCTAAATAAAGCCTCTTTTTTTAGTTTTCTTAAATATAAAGAGGTCTATGGAATAAATATAAGAAGAGGTTTTATTTATTAACCATACGTCTAGTTTATTTATATTTTTGTTTATTTACCATACGTCTTTTTTATTGTTCTTTAACTTCTTTATATTTTAAATTTATATTGTGTTTATACATACTAATAATTAGATTGATTTTTAAATAGGGTCGACATTAGATTACAAATGTTAAATGTTAAATGTTAAACATTACGTTTACTTTTACATTTATATTTAGGTTTACGTTTACATGTGAGATCTACCCCCATACTGGGATGTAGAGTGCCTGACGCAATTAAATTATGTCCAAAATGGGCCCATATATTGAATGGATCAACAACTGTCAAACACCAAGCCTTAACATCAGAAGTTGACAAGACATACTATCCCAACTACCTCCAGATCTAAATTACCAATTAAGTCAAAATGCACTACAAAACATTCCATTGAATTCTATCCACGAGTACACATATGCTACCAAACAATCACCCACTGATTTCCACTGAAGAAACACATCCCATTGTTGTGTAATGACTGCACAAGAACATGTGAAATGTGTGTCATCCATATCTACATTTGTGTCTAACCATTTAACTTATCAAAGATAATAAATGACACCATTCAATTCAGGGATTAGTTCAGAGGATGCAATAAATGACACCAACCCTTTCAATTCAGGAATTAAACATAAGAAAGCACAAGGATCAAACATGAAAGTTTATCATCCATTGGATCGTGTACAAAGCAATCCAGGACACACATTTGAATTTGGGAGATGGCAATCCATGTCAATCTTCCCTACCAATTAAATTCTATATCAAAAAACTATAAAACATAAACCCTTACTGATTTTCATTTGAAACATTTATTCTACTCATTAGCTGCTAGAGACATACAATGGGAGTGTGTGCACAGTGTTACATTCATTCTATTCATCAGCTGCTAGAAACATACAAACAGAGTGTGTGCACAGTGTTACAGTCATTCTATTCATCAACTGTTGGAGACATACGGGTTTGTTTTTGTTGAATAATGTTATCATATTGATTATTTTATCATTATTTTTGTTGAGAAACAAGGGTAAATCAAAGCCATTATAGCCAATATTACTTGTTAAACAGATCACAAGATCTGATTAGAGAAACACTTTTAAATAAATAACGATACCAATGTATCTTTATCACTTGTATATTCTTATTAGAAATTCTCTTTTAATTATTAGATTATCAAATTAAGGCGATCCAACTACAAGATTGCAAAAGCAGAACTACAGGGAATTAGACAAATGTGCTAATAGTGAGATTTGCAAGAGATAGATACTTATACAATGCAACTACGCAAAATGAGATGAAATAAAGAATCATTTATTTTGTTTTTGCCTCAGGGTGTGCTCTAAGGCTCAAAATATTGTATTTGAACCAACCTCGCTCTCCTTATGTCAAGCGATCTATTCCTTCCTCAATAATATGGGCCCATTATAACTACTATTCGTTCAGGCTCATTACACAATGCAATGAGTCTATTCAAACCCCAATCCATTTAGAGTCTAATAACCTTGTGTCAATCTATCTATTACTTATGAACTTGCTTTAAGGTTGGATTGCAAATCTATAAAATATAGCATCTAGAGACTCTAGAGGACCACTTAAATCATTCTCAAGATGCAAATAACCATACCCAAGTTTAGTAACCAATTTCAATGCCATTGTAACCTCAAATCTGACCCCTGCAATTTAATATCAGACTATTATAACAATGATATCAGTCCATTGTCAACAAGATTGGTTAAGGAAGTTTTGAGGATAGAACACTCAATAACCTTTGTGATTACAAATCTATAAAAGGTAGCATCCAAAGACTCTAGAGGACCACTGAGCATTAAGACTTCGATGAGAGATGCAATGAGGTAGTTAGTATCCAATAAGGCTATCCTATCCTTGACTAGGCTAGGGAGAAAAGCCAACAACAATGCCAATATGCTAACTCAAGAAAGTACTAGGCCTTCAATGTACCAGTGTCAATGAAACATGGACTGTGGTAGCTTACTGGAAAGTATATATCAATCAATTAAATGATGAGATCAACCCTTAAATCATTCTTAAGATGCAAATAACCATACCTTCTAGTTTAGTAACCAATTTCAATGCAACTGTAACCTCAAATATGACCCCTGCAATTTAATATCAGATAACTACAACAATGATATCAATCCATTATCAACCAAATTGGTTGAGCAAGATTCGAGGATAGAACACTTAGTAACATATGCGATTACAAATATATAAAAGATATCATCGAGAGACTCTAGAGGACCACTGAGCAGTAAGGCGTTGATGAGAGATGCAATGAGGTAGTTAGTATCTAAGAAGGCTATCCTATCCTTCACTAGGCTAGGGAGAAAAGCCAACAACAATGTCAATATGCAAACTCAAGAAAGTACTAGTCCTTCGATGTACCACTGCCAATGAAACATGGACTGTTGTAGCTTACTAACAAGTATATATCAGTTAATTAGAGGATGATATCAACCCTTAAATAATTCTCAAGATGAAAATAACCATACCTTCCAATTTAGTAACCAATTTAATGCCACTATAACCTTAAATCCAACTCTTGCAATTTAATATTAGACTACTATAACAATGATATCAGTCCATTGTCAACAAGATCGGTTGAGAAAGATTTGAGGATACAACACTCAGTAACCTCTGTGATTACATATCTATAAAAGTTAGCATCCAGAGACTTTAGAGGACCACTAAGTAGTAAGACATTGATGAGATATGGAATGAGGTAGTTAGTATCCATGAATGCTATCCTATCCTTGACTAGGTTAGGGAGAAAGAAAATCCAACAACAATGCCAATATGAAAAACCAAAAAAGTATTAGTCCTTCAATGTACCACTGCGAATGAAACATGGACTATTGTAGCTTACTGGCAAGTATATATCAGTCAATTAAATGATGAGGTCAACCCTTAAATCATTCTCAATATGAAAATAACCATACCTTCCAGTTTAGTAACCAATTTCAATGCCACTGTAACCTCAAATATGACCCCTGGAATTTAAAATGAAACTACTATAACAATGATATCAGCCTATTGTCAACATGATTGGTTGAGAAAGATTCGAGGATAGAACACAGTGACCTCTATCATTATAGATCTATAAAAGATAACATCCATAGACTCTAGAGGACCACTGAGCAGTAAGACGTCGATGAGAAATGCAATGAGGTAGTTAGTATCCAAGAAGGATATGCTATCCTTGACTAGGATAGGGAGAAAATCCAAGAACAATGCCAATATGCTAACTCAAGAATGTATTAGTCCTTTAATGTACGACTGTTAATTAAACATGGATTGTTGTAGCTTACTAGCAAGTATATATCAGTCAATTAAATGATGAGAACAACCCTTAAATCATTCTCAAGATTGAAATAACGATACCTTCCAATTTAGTAACCAATTTCAATGCCACTGTAACCTCAGATCCAACCCCTGCAATTTAATTTCAGACTACTATAATAGCGATTCTTCAAACCTGATTTTTTCAACAGTCTGCAATAGGTCACTGTTGAGGAGAAGTAATCTTACAAATGTTAAATGTTAAACGTTAAACATTACGTTTACTTTTACATTTATATTTAGGTTCACGTTTACATGTGAGATCTACCCCCATACTGGGATGTAGAGTGCCTGACGCAATTAAATTATGTCCAAAATGGGCCCATATATTGAATGGATCAACAATTGTCAAACACCAAGCCTTAACATCAGAAGTTGACAAGACATACTATCCCAACTACCTCCAGCTCTAAATTACCAATTAAGTCAAAATGCACTACAAAACATTCCATTGAATTCTATCCAAGAGTACACATATGCTACCAAACAATCACCCACTGATTTCCACTGAAGAAACACATCCCATTGTTGTGTATTGACTGAACAAGAACATGTGAAATGTGTGTCATCCATATCTACATTTGTGTCTAACCATTTAACTTATCAAAGATAATAAATGACACCATTCAATTCAGGAATTAGTTCAGAGGATGCAATAAATGACACCAACCCTTTCAATTCAGGAATTAAACATAAGAAAGCACAAGGATCAAACATGAAAGTTTATCATCCATTGGATCGTGTACAAAGCAATCCAGAACACACATTTGAATTCGGGAGATGGCAATCCATGTCAATCTTCCCTACCAATTAAATTCTATATCAAAAAACTATAAAACATAAACCCTTACTGATTTTCATTTGAAACATTTATTCTACTCATTAGCTGCTAGAGACATACAATGGGAGTGTGTGCACAATGTTACATTCATTCTATTCATCAACTGCTAGAAACATACAAACAGAGTGTGTGCACAGTGTTACAGTCATTCTATTCATCAACTGTTGGAGACATACGGGTTTGTTTTTGTTGAATAATGTTATCATATTGATTATTTTATCATTATTTTTGTTGAGAAACAAGGGTAAATCAAAGCCATTATAGCCAATATTACTTGTTAAACAGATCACAAGATCTGATTAGAGAAACACTTTTAAATGAATAACGATACCAATGTATCTTTATCACTTGTATATTCTTATTAGAAATTCTCTTTTAATTATTAGATTATCAAATTAAGGCGATCCAACTACAAGATTGCAAAAGCAGAACTACAGGGAATTAGACAAATGTGCTAATAGTGAGATTTGCAAGAGATAGATACTTATACAATGCAACTACGCAAAATGAGATGAAATAAAGAATTATTTATTTTGTTTTTGCCTCAGGGTGTGCTCTAAGGCTCGAAATATTGTATTTGAACCAACCTCGCTCTCCTTATGTCAAGCGAGCTATTCCTTCCTCAATAATATGGGCCCATTATAACTACTATTCGTTCAGGCTCATTACACAATGCAATGAGTCTATTCGAACCCCAATCCATTTAGAGTCTAATAACCTTGTGTCAATCTATCTATTACTTATGAACTTGCTTTAAGGTTGGATTGCAAATCTATAAAATATAGCATCTAGAGACTCTAGAGGACCACTTAAATCATTCTCAAGATGCAAATAACCATACCCAAGTTTAGTAACCAATTTCAATGCCATTGTAACCTCAAATCTGACCCCTGCAATTTAATATCAGACTATTATAACAATGATATCAGTCCATTGTCAACAAGATTGGTTAAGGAAGATTTGAGGATAGAACACTCAATAACCTTTGTGATTACAAATCTATAAAAGGTAGCATCCAAAGACTCTAGAGGACCACTGAGCATTAAGACTTCAATGAGAGATGCAATGAGGTAGTTAGTATCCAATAAGGCTATCCTATCCTTGACTAGGCTAGGGAGAAAAGCCAACAGCAATGCCAATATGCTAACTCAAGAAAGTACTAGGCCTTCAATGTACCAGTGTCAATGAAACATGGACTGTGGTAGCTTACTGGAAAGTATATATCAATCAATTAAATGATGAGATCAACCCTTAAATCATTCTTAAGATGCAAATAACCATACCTTCTAGTTTAGTAACCAATTTCAATGCAACTATAACCTCAAATATGACCCCTACAATTTAATATCAGATAACTACAACAATGATATCAATCCATTATCAACCAAATTGATTGAGCAAGATTCGAGGATAGAACACTTAGTAACATATGCGATTACAAATATATAAAAGATATCATCGAGAGACTCTAGAGGACCACTGAGCAGTAAGGCGTTGATGAGAGATGCAATGAGGTAGTTAGTATCTAAGAAGGCTATCCTATCCTTCACTAGGCTAGGGAGAAAAGCCAACAACAATGTCAATATGCAAACTCAAGAAAGTACTAGTCCTTCGATGTACCAATGCCAATGAAACATGGACTGTTGTAGCTTACTGACAAGTATATATCAGTTAATTAGAGGACGATATCAACCCTTAAATAATTCTCAAGATGAAAATAACCATACCTTCCAATTTAGTAACCAATTTAATGCCACTATAACCTTAAATCCAACTCTTGCAATTTAATATTAGACTACTATAACAATGATATCAGTCCATTGTCAACAAGATCGGTTGAGAAAGATTTGAGGATACAACACTCAGTAACCTCTGTGATTACATATCTATAAAAGTTAGCATCCAGAGACTCTAGAGGACCACTAAGTAGTAAGACGTTGATGAGATATGGAATGAGGTAGTTAGTATCCATGAATGCTATCCTATCCTTGACTAGGTTAGGGAGAAAGAAAATCCGACAACAATGCCAATATGAAAAACCAAGAAAGTATTAGTCCTTCAATTTACCACTGCGAATGAAACATGGACTATTGTAGCTTACTGGCAAGTATATATCAGTCAATTAAATGATGAGGTCAACCCTTAAATCATTCTCAATACGAAAATAACCATACCTTCCAGTTTAGTAACCAATTTCAATGCCACTGTAACCTCAAATATGACCCCTGGAATTTAAAATCAGACTACTATAACAATGATATCAGCCTATTGTCAACATGATTGGTTGAGAAAGATTCGAGGATAGAACACAGTAACCTCTATCATTATAGATCTATAAAAGATAACATCCATAGACTCTAGAGGACCACTGAGCAGTAAGACGTCGATGAGAAATGCAATGAGGTAGTTAGTATCCAAGAAGGATATGCTATCCTTGACTAGGATAGGGAGAAAATCCAAGAACAATTCCAATATGCTAACTCAAGAATGTATTAGTCCTTTAATGTACGACTGTTAATTAAACATGGATTGTTGTAGCTTACTAGCAAGTATATATCAGTCAATTAAATGATGAGAACAACCCTTAAATCATTCTCAAGATTGAAATAACGATACCTTCCAATTTAGTAACCAATTTCAATGCCACTGTAACCTCAGATCCAACCCCTGCAATTTAATTTCAGACTACTATAATAGCGATTCTTCAAACCTAATTTTTTCAACAGTCTGCAATAGGTCACTGTTGAGGAGAAGTAATCTTACAAGTGATTTAAAAAATACACTCCAATCATCAATAACATGCAGCAGACCTTAGAAGATCCTCACAACCTAGACAAATCAATCAAATAAATCCCACAACCATGCAAGAGAAAGCAAGAGAAATCTAGAAATAAATTTTATGTGTGAATCCTCACTGTTTCTTTCTAGATTTCTTGTTTCTTTGTGTGAATTTAATTATTCCAAGCCTCTTGTAATATGAAATTTTATACCTTAAAAATCAACATCAAATTCCATGCAATAAGCCTTATTTTCACTCCTAAAATTCTAGTGCATGAATGATTGGTGATCTACTGAGAAAAATCAACATTTTTTTTTAAATTAGATTTCATGGTAAATCTGCAGGTTGTTGTAGCCATGCCAAGAGTTTCTATTATAGTTTGTACAAGGAACAAGAGGAGGCAAGGGACGAGGGGGGCCCAAATGTGATCTAGTACATCAAATGAGGATGGGGGGGTGATGTGAATGCTCCCAATGCTCCCAACAATGTTGTTGAAAAGGACATTGTGGTGGAAGACCGTGTTATCCCACCATCAACCACAAAGCCACCTTCAACCACAATGCAAGGTGAAAGTTCAATAAAGAAAATCAATGCCATTAGAGGATGGACAAAGAAATACATGCTAGCTACAATTCATGACATCAAGTTTAAGGGATATTCAATTTGTGGCTCTGCAAAAAAACATGGTATTGCTACATCTAACATAAATTATTGGATAAATGGGTTGACTAATACAAAGCATAGAGGGCCTGATATAGTTATGACTGAAGAGGAGGAGGATGAGGTGGTTTAGTGGTGTAAGGAGATGGCCCAATTGGGACATGGGTTAGAGATTTTATAACTTAAATCCATAGTAGCTCAAATCTGTCAGGGGATGCCAAACCCCTTCAAAGATGGGTTTCCTGGTAAATCATGGTGGAGTGGGTTTAAAAAAAGGAATCCAGACCTTGTTCTACGTACAACTGAGGGCCTTGACAGAGAAAGGGCTCTAAATATACACCTTGAAATTATGTCCAAGTTCTATAACACTCTTTCTGCTGCATATGAGCAACACTCATATGCCCCAAACCATATATGGAACTGTGATGAAACAGGCTTACAGGTAGGAAGCAATTGTGGTATGTAGGTAATTTCCAAGAGAAGGAGTATAAATGTGCCTAATATTTTTCGTAAGAGTAGGGAGTGGATCACTATTCTTTATTATGTCAATGCAATTGGTTCTTCAATCCCATGATTTTATCTATTCAAAGGTAAAACTCAACTAAAAAACTATATAGATAATTGTGGACTAGGTGCATGCATGGCTTCACATCCCCATGCATGGATGACAAAGGAACTATCCCTGAATTGGCTTTGTCACTTTGTTGCATCTGTACCAGGTGGTGTCTCGCCTAAAAACAAACACCTACTGATTTTAGATGGCCATGGAAGCCAATGGTTGTGCAGACAATTGAGGAGGCCAACAATTTGGGCATTTACTTGTTAACATTGTCAGCTCATACCACTCATAGATTGCAACCCCTTGATGCCAACTTGTTTGGGCCTTTCAAGAACTATTTCAGGGTCGAGCAAGCTTCACGGATGGCAAAGAATCCAGGGGTGGAAGTAAAAAGGTTTGAGCTAGATGATCTTGCAAGTAAAGCATTTAAAAGGGATTTCACACCTTCTAATATCAAGGTTGAATTTAGGAGGAATGGTATATGGACACTTAATGTTGATTCTCTTATGCATGATACTAGTTGTAGCCAAGCATTTGATGTGGAAGGTCAAGAAGTAGAGAACTTACAATACCATGTTGATGCCCAAGAAGATGTTGTTGTTGCTGAAGGTATAATGTCCCTTTCTAAAGGTTACTTCTATGGTGATGATGATGAACATGTGAGTGAGACAAAGTTTAGTCATAAACCAACTGTCAATATCATGGAGGTTGTCACACCCACTGAACCACCTGCCAATTCTGCATGTGATATTCTATATGAAGCAGTTGATCAAGCAAATGAAAATGCAAACTTGATTTCAAATGATAATGCAACAGGATTAAACAATGAGAAATTGAGCATGCCAACCCAAGTAAGCCCACCATCATGGTTGGAACATGCCATGATGAATATCAACACACATAATGTGTCTACCACCAATTCAGAAAGCATGGACATGCCTTCACAACCATTAGAGTTGAACATTGAACTTGTTCATTAATTTGTGGATGATGGATCACTGAAAGAGGAGCGTATTCATCATGGAGTACTTGAAGAAGACAAAAATGGGGGCCAATCAGTTGTCCTGGAGGTTAAAATCCATGTGTCAGGTCCTGAGGAGCATGGGACAACAAATCAGAGAATACTTGGTGCATTCCTAAAGCTACCAGTAGAGAGAGTGAAGGCCTCATCAAGGCACTCAACATCATATTGTCTTTGTTTAGGGAGGAGTTCATAGTTGCTCACATCTGAAGATTATATGAATTTATTGTGTGAGTCTGAACATAAAAAAAAAAAAAAAAAAAAAAAATGAAATTCAGGAATCTAAAAAAAGAAACAAGGATTTGGCCAAGGAAAAGAGAGTTTCAAGGATTGCAACAGTAGAAGCTCGAGCAAAGGAAAGGTTGGAAAGACAAAAATCAAGGGAATATAAGGAACATAAAATAAATTGGCAAGGCAAGAGAGGGAGGCAAGAAAGGTTCAACAAGTGTTGGAAAAAGGAGGAGGGGTGACAAGCAGGAAAGACTATGGTCCAAGCCAGTTTGAGTCAAATAGGATGATGTCCAACACACTGGACCACATTGTAGAGCACACACCATCATACCAAGACCTAATTAACATCCAAGTGCGCTGCCATCAGCCACAGGTTATGCCCACCTCTTATACCCCTACCAGTGTAGGTTTAAATCCTAACTGTGTTTATATGACACTTGCACTCAGTGCTTGGGTTAGTAACACAAGTGGACACTTGGGCTACTCAGTCCCTCCATGACTACAAGGATATAAATAGAGTCAAGCATATGGAAATATTCAAGCACATCATAATCATCCAATCTTGGGTAGTCCACCATACTTGGGTCAAGCAAGAAACTCAACAATTTTGGGCAATGCAGGAAATGGAGGCCATCAAGCATAGGGGTGGCATGCCTTAATTTTTGTAACCACATCGCAATGTGAATATTGTAAGCATGCAATATGTTGATTAGTTTCATAGTGGAAGCTAAACTTATACGCATTTAAGGATTATCCAGTTCATCATATTGAAGATTGCAAATGATAAAAATACCATTCTCATCTACACAGTTACACCCAATTTTACTTGATTTGAGAATGTTTGTTAATGGTCATTGTGATGGTCAATGAAAAAAGTTAGATCAACTGAGTTTAAGAATTTTAACTCTGTTGGGATACTAAGTTCTGTAGATAATTGAACTTTGTTGGGATAATTTGATCAAAGTTAGATAAACTAAATTCAATAATCTGAACTCTATTGAATTTGAATTTGAATTCTAATCTGAAAATTATTTTTTATTTCGATGTGAAGATCCAACTACAACAAGTATGACTATAATAATCATGCACTGGTCTAAACACTTGATCAATGCCAACAATATACCATTGGTAAAGAAACTGTCTTACACGATGACCATTGCCTTTATGAGAAACCTAAAAATAAATCAATCAAAGAATTCTAAGTTAACAAATTGGGGGAGGGACACCATTATTCCTGGATTGATTTATTTTTAGGATAATTACGCAAATATCAGCGCCATTAACAATAAATAAAACAATGGCAACAATATACCATTGGTAAAGAAACTAGCTTACACAGTGACCATTGCAGATAATTAACAACAAATAATTACGCCATTAATAGTAAATAAAGAATCCAACTTCCCCAACTAGAAATGCATTACAGATATGGGATTATATATATATATATATATATATATATATATATATGAGCATAATAATTCAAGATATATAATTTAATTCTTATTCCAGTCATGGACAAAATCAACAAGGTAAGAAACATGTTGTTATGCATCTCCTTTTAACATATTTTCAAAGAATTAAATGTGAAGTCAAATAAGCTTTCTAATATGGAAATTATTTTTATTTCGATGTGAAGATCCAACTACAACAAGTATGACCAGGATAATCATGCACCGATCTAAACACTTGAGAAATGACAACAATATACCATTGGTAAAGAAACTAGCTTACACAGTGACCATTGCAAATAATTAACAACAAATAATTACTCCATTAACAGTAGATAAAGAATCCAACTTCCCCAATTAGAAATGCATTATAGATATGGCATTATATATATATATATATATATATTATATTATATATATATATGCGCATAATAATTCAAGATATATAATTTAATTCTTATTCCAATCATGGACAAAATAAGCAAGGTAAGAAACATGTTGGTATGCATCTCCTTTTAACATGTCTTCAAAGAATTAAATGAAAGGCAGATAAGCTTTCTAATCTAGAAATTATTTTTATTTCGATGTGAAGATCCAAATACAACAAATATGACTAGGATAATCATGCACTAGTCTAAACACATGAGCAATGGCAACATGTTGACGGTGCTAGACCCACCAACATGTCAAGGGGATCTCCCTAGTAAGAAGTCCCAATTAGACCTCAAACCGTTTGGTGTAGGAGTCCCAGCAGTGGGTCATAAGGTAATGCCTTGACCACGATGTCACACAGAGGCAAGTAAGATAACTCTGTCAGTAGCAAGGGTGAGACTGATGCAGTGATTCAAGGAAGGGGTATGAGAGGTTCCAACACTTCGAAAGGGGAAGGAGGTGAAGGTGAGCTCCAGGTTGAAAGGGATCAGTCTAAACTCAGCTAGGAACACACAACACAAAGGACATGCACAACTTTCTGTGGAGCAGTCCACTTGGATGCGACAGACACATCATACAAGGTAATATAACACGTACAACACTCATGGATCAGTCCGAGATGAGTGTGACGGTTGTTATAGAAAGGTTCAAGTGAAAGGTATGTCTGATGTTCAACAGAGCAGTCGACATAGACGATGACAACGTTAACAACATATGCAACACATTAACAACAAGATTCATATAATTGCATGTGAATCGGTTCATTACGTAAGTTAAACAACACATATCATTAAAGCAACCGGAGCAGTCCAACTACAATAACAACATATGCATGAAAATGTGCTGGCTCTTATTATATAAAGAAGTGTAAGTCACAATCATACAATACATCCATGTAAACCTGCTAGCCCCAAGAGTGGAACGTTACAATCACATTCGCCTGCTCCTCCAAAGAGATGTACTAACTCCGTGTAGTGGAGAAACCAAGGTGTTACAATACTATCCAAGCCTTCTTCAAAATAGTCTTAGTAGAAGCTTGGCTGACCAAAATCCTATACAATGAGTTATGAGGGACGATTTATAGCAAAGGGTGGGGTGACCCTTGACATTCCCCTTTGTGACAGTTCAACTACCCTCATGACTCTTCACCTGCTCTATGACTATTACATCCAACTATTGACACTTGACATGACTAAACATTACAATGCACATGTACTCATGTGAAACAACATGGCTTGAGCAAGCCTTGCAAGACATCACTGACACTCGGTCCGCAGTGGTGAGACCAACTCTTTGACATGTTTGTGATGGTGAAGCTGGTGAGATGATGCCAAGCTTGGTCATCCGTGATGGTGTGCATGCACCTCATGGTGACATCTTGCTGAAGCGAACTCTTGCTTTCATTGCAACTGGTGCATTGGTTCAGCCCCTTCATACAACTCGTCTATTAACATGTTCATGGTCTTCTTAGGTGCTGCTGAACCGGCAGAACACTAATGCATAGTGTCCGTGTTGATCTTCAAGTGTGTGTTGGTGGTCGTGTGCATCAACTTGTCGAAGTACCCGTTCGGCTCTAGTTGGACTTGCTTCTTGTCTTCGCCTTGGTGAGTGTGTTGAATGGGTTGGATTGCATGCGTGCACACAATGACATGCATGCTGTTGAATCCCTTGCATGCAATTAACCACACTTCTCACCATGTTTGCTCCATGTTAGTTGCTGGGATGGATATTTACCTTGTCCGAGCACAGTTTCATTCATGAGCGCACGTTGCGCCCACTGGTGTTCATGATCCTAATGTAACTCATTCTTCTGCCTACGCAACTTCATGTTCTTCCTGAGTTGTTGCTTCAGCACATGCAACTCTTTGTTACATCTTTTGCCTTCGAGCGACCTTCATGTCGCGCCGTCACTCCATAGTCGGAGCCTCCAAAGTTTCTTTCATCACTAATGGACATGCTTGAGCTTGCAATCTTGGTCTTGCCTCCCTGTTTTCAACAACCCTCCTCTTGCATTCATTGCATTTGGTATGATGTCTTCAGTTGTTGCTCATGATGCTGCCACTTGATGTCCTTGTCTACAAACAACTTGATGTCTTCGTGAGTAGGCAAGCTCATAAACAGTTGATCGACTGCATCCCCAAGTGTGCCCTGAACGGTGTCCTCATCTCTTCTCTCTTGGAAACCATTGTACCTGTACTATTGAGAAGCAGATGAACACTTGCAATACCTAGAGACATGGCAACACTCATAGCAAGAAATTTGTCAGTCGAAAACCAAAATGAACATGAGAACTGACTTGCAACATACCTGGGTGAATGATCATGAAGGTTGCGCAATTTCATCGAGGAGGTCGGGAGACTGACTACCAAGACTTCTCAAGGCACAGTCTGGGCTGTTGGGAGACTGGCTGACTGTTGGAATTGCACAATGCACAATCCAATCTAGTTGCTGAATGTTGGGATTACGCAATGCGCAATTCCAGCTGGGAAGGATTTCTGGCCTAGGGACATATCTGTGCAATTTCTTGGGCCAAGCAACCACTGTCCTCCAGAAATGTGCAAAACAATCCTGGAGGCCAGTGTCGGGCAGGAATGCAAAAATCTAGAGAGGAAGGTGAGCCTTCCTTTCCCATATTGCGCAATGCAACCTTGGTGAAGGCAAAGTTCGGGCCAAGGTTGGCCCGACTTGCCAACGGGAGACTGAAAGAAAGTAATTCAATGAATGCATGTGACACTAAGTGATAGAAGAAGTGATTGACATTGCATGCAAAAAATGAATGAAAGATTCATCAAACATATCGACATGCATGTGGATGAGGCAGTTCGGTGGTTGGGCGAATGTCCATGCAAAACAGTTTCATGCATGCGACAGCAGTGAGATAGCAACAAACTGAAACGGAGCTAGGACAAGCTGGTATATATGTAAATGATAGCAAGCATTCAAAGAAATCAAACAAATAGCACCCCTACAAGCGAAAACACAAAAAGTGACACAAATGCAGAACAAGGCATGGGAAGCGGGCTTACCCCAAAACAATTGAGCTGAATGTGTCGACTACTCCTAGATGTGATGTGGAATGTTAGAGCTGCAAGGTTGATGTGAGGAATGAGCTCTGCAGTGTCTGGTTGATGAGTTTTGATAACATCGAGGTTGTGACGCGCATGCCACAAATACAGGGGAAGCGACACTTAGTGGGAGTTTTCGGAATTGCTCCTTGCATGTAACCTCCAACTGCTAAACATAGATCCCTGAAACAATGGATGCCTTTACATGTTGCCTTGCAAGAAGCAACCCATGCATGCAAGTTTGTTTTGCTCAGTCCCGGAGGGAACCGATCAAGTCAACTAAACATGCAAGTGATTGGTGGAGAAAAATGTGCATTTCTGGCTGGGAGCTGGGCTAGCTGCCCAAGAGATTTGCGCAATTTCTGGGCAGAGTAGCTGACTGTTGCCCAAATTTGCGCAAATCTTGGGCTGAACAGCCTGCTGTTGGGAAAATTTGCGCAAATCCTACTAGGAGGGTTGGTTGGCAGGGTTGCGCAATCCTAGAGCCCAACAGGCTGTCAGAGAGGATTGCGCAATTCCTGGAGGGAAGGTTGGTTGCCCTCTAGAAATGCGCAATTTTCAAGGGGAATTTTCTCAGCTTGCAGCTGGACCAAGTCCAGGTGAGCAACATGTGAGGGGAATGGATCAACTGTGATCGATAGGCTGCCTTTGTGCGAGGAAAACACTTGAATCTTGATTACTTGACGAAGCAAGACAAAGTGCTCTGTAAGGTTAGTAGGGAGGCTCCAAAACAAGCTAAGGAAAAATTTTGGAGGGTGGTTGTAGCTGCTACAACACTTGGTGACACACTGGCATAACTCAAACTCTTTGAATGGACCTTGTTCGTGAAAAGAAAGTCTAACACCCCCGGAAGTATTATTCAGCTCTCAGCTCATCTTGGCTTCACACTAGTTTGATTGTAATATATAGCATCTGCCAAACTCTTGGTTGATTGACACACATTCCAAGCCAAGGAAACACAACTATTTCGATTGGGGTTGAGGGGTATATAGGTACGCAAGCAGTATAGTCATTAGAGTCTTAATTTCATCTCTAGTGTTGCCCCACTGCCAGCAAGCCTGGACAATACCCCGATAGAGTCACATAGGAACACAAGCGTGGCTTTGCTGCCAGTGAGCTTGGTCAGTACCCCGACAGAGTTACTTCCATCACCTCCCTGCACATGAAGCCTTTCTCTTATTTCGCCTTATTCATTTTTCATTTTGAATTTTTTGACTTTTCATTTTTTTTCATTTTTCACTATGCATAGCACTTATTCATTTTAGAGGCGGAAGAGGGATCCCGACTTATTGAGAGAAGAAGAGGTTGTTCCAACAGAGAATTAGTTTATTGTATCTCTAATGTGCCTGTTAAGGTTTTCCCCCTCACCTTACTCTACTTGATTGAGCTGACAAGGGTTAACCCAAAAACAATCGACTAGAGAAGGTGACACTAGTTAGCGCGCAAGCGTTATGTTTTCACCAAGGTTCACTTCGAACAATACGTATTTTCCTTCGACATATCATGGACTAAAAGTAACAAGCTCATCATACAAAGGCAAGATGACAGATAACCAAGTAGTGATAGTTGTACAATCCCTCTTGGACTTTACCCAGCTCGTTTCATGAGTCACGCATGGTTTCATGCAAACTAACCTACGAACGAAACAAGCGAACAAACTAACAATGAAGTGATACTTCCATTGCAGCCACCGACGCATTGGTAGACCCATGTTGGTGAAGGCTTGGTCCGCAAGCAACCCAATTGTGCGGACCAGCAACTAAGAAAGATATAACAATGAAGACAACCACACTTTGTGTTTCAAAGTGTCCACGGGACATAAGTGAGTGCATGTGCATGATGGGCAGTCCGCAGACTTATCGTGGACCAGCAACCAAGAAAGATATAACAATGAAGACAACCACACTTCGTGTTTCAAATTGTCAATGGGACATAAGTGAGTGCGTGTGCATGACAGGAAGTCTGCAGACTTATCGTGGTGTTGTGTGACATTACGTGCAAGTTTGAAGCATAAGCACACTCTTTCCTGAGACATGAAAGAAAACGAAAAAAACAAAGATAACTTGTGTCGTGCACAAGTGCTCGCAATGTAAGACTCCTCCATTACATGAGCAATGGGATTGTGCAGTTCAAGTGGAGGAAGTGTGATCTGTGTGTGAGATGGATCTTCAATGCATACAAATGAGTGATGAGTAGCCTTCGGTGATTGAACAATTTCCTGATTGGGAGTGAAACCAACCTCAGGACAATGAGGGCTTGACATAACCATCAACTCGGGCTGAAGTGCCTTGACGGTCTGTGGTGTTTCAACTTCGTTGACAAATGGATCTTCGTAGACCAATGGCTAAGATGGATTAACAACGAGTGAATCAACATCATGATCGGATGATGAGGTGAAGAGATCACGACAACCAAGATCAGAAAATTCAGGATGTTGGTCGACATCCTCATGATTTGATGAATCACACAGAGGGGTAGATGATAAGGAAGGATGTTCACCCTCTGCATTTCCGGAAAGAGCATATGAAGGATCAAGTGGATTTTCAATGAATGATTGGTCCTCTCCGTTGTTGGATGATGGGCTAACATACGGTGTGTCTTGTGAATGATCAACAATGGGTGCATCTGTAGATGAAGACACACATGCAAAATCATGGATGGCAGGTTCACCAACGGTGTTAGGAAAGAACAGAGGGAACTCAGACAGAAGGGAGTCATCCTTCGTTGGGTGTTGATGCTCAAGCTCCCACTCATACTCTTCATGAATGACAATGCATGTTGGTTATGCAACACCAACTCTGTCAGTGGGTTGCT
Organism: Pinus taeda; assembly: GCA_000404065.3. Lineage (NCBI taxonomy): Eukaryota > Viridiplantae > Streptophyta > Pinopsida > Pinales > Pinaceae > Pinus > Pinus taeda. The sequence goes on from APFE031593530.1 coordinate 99,747, forward strand.
CCTCATTCACAACAAGTGAAGAGTATGGAATGGACAAACACAAGACAACATCATCCAGAGGAACACCTGGGTGCGAAGACGGAGGTCGTAGAAAAGAAATCATATGAGAACACAAAGGACTCACAACCTAATCTGTGCGAAAATTGAGTGGAGTGATGTTGGGAGAGTGTGAAGGTTGAACAGGTGTACAAGCATGATCCTCAACATCACTGGGCAATGGTGGAGTTGTTGAATGAGAGGGAGGCAGGCAGTCAGTTGAGACAGTGCCCACTCCCACATGAGATTGCGCAGCTCCATCAATGAAGAAGGTTGAGCGAGGCTTGATCTAAAACTTTCTCTTGGGATGGGAAGATTTCTTAAGACAATACTCGAACCGATCCCAAAGATAAGCAAACTTCATCTAGCTCCTCGGAGCTTGAAACTGCAAGTCACGGAAGCGTTGCCAAAAATCAATAACGGATTCATGCGGAGCCCTCTGTTGCTGTAATAGTTTCTGATCAAGATCATTTAGATCAAAATGATAGAACATGTCTAATAAGATCACATAAGTGCTCACATGAGTGCACGATGTCAGCCGGTAGGCTGAGCACCCAACGAAATGGAGATTCGCAAAGTGTACATGCAAGCAACAAACCAACATGTTCATCAATAAACTCATCTTCCTCATAAATCATGGAAAGAAAGTTATGTAAGTGCTCAGGCCAGGCCACTTCGCCTTCACCATCATACGTGTCAGTGAACAAGAGATTGAAAAGCTTCCCCGAGATGGAGACATCTTCATGATTTGAAAAACACCTTGGAGTCCAAGACTCCATGAAAGATATGCAAAGGCTTAAAACTGGATGAGAGGGCACAACTTGTCATCAGGCCCTCCTTCTAGTGCCAAAAATGTTGACAGTGTTGGACCTGCCAACATGTCAAGGGGATCTCCCCAGTAAGAAGTCCTAATTAGACCTCACACCGTTTGGTGTAGGAGTCCCAACAGTGGGTCGTAAGGTAATGACTTGACCACGATGTCGCACAGAGGCAAGTAAGGTAACTCTGTCAATAGCAAGGGTGTGACTTATGCAGTGAGTCAAGGAAGGGGTATGAGAGGTTCCAACACTTCGAAAGGGGAAGGAGATGAAGGTGAGTTCCAGGCTAAAAGGGATCAGTCCCAACTTGGCTAGGAACACACAACACAAAGGACATGCACAACTTCTGATGGAGCATAACACTCGGATGCGGCAGTCACATCATACAAGGTAAGATAACAAGTACAACACTCACGGATCAGTCCGAGACGAGTGTGACGGTTGTTATAGCAAGGTTCAAGTGAAAGGTCTGTTTGATGTCCGACATAGCAGTCGACATGGACAGTGACAACATTAACAACATATGCAACACATTAACAATAAGACTCATATAATTGCATGTGAATCAGTTCATACACAAGTACGTAAGTTAAACAACACATATCATTAAAGCAACCGGAGCAGTCCAACTACAATAAAAACATATGCATGAAAATGTGTTGGCTCTTATTATGTAAAGAACTGTAAGTCACAATCATACAATACATCCATATAAACCTGTTAGCCCCAACAATGGAACGTTACAGCCACATCTGCCTGCTCCTCCAAAGAGATGTACTAGATCCAAGCAGTGGAGAAGCCAAGGCACGTTACAATATTGTCCAAGCCTCCTTCAAAATAGTCTTAATAGAAGCTTGGCTGACCAAAATCCTATACAATGAGTTATGAGGGACTATTTATAGTAAAGGGTGGGGTGGCCCTTGACATTCTCCACTAACCCGAAGTCAATCTCAAAGTGCGTACCACTGGTCCCAGACCAATCTCAACTAACCCAAGTCAGCGTCATAGTAGGTACCACTAGTCCCAAACCAGTATCATCAGTCTCAGACTGTGTACCACTGGTTCTAGACCAGTATCAACCGAACCGAAGTCAACGTCATAGTATGTACCACTCTCACTGGTCCCAGACCAGTCCTCCACTAACCCGAAGTCAGTCTCAGAGTATGTACCACTGGTCCCAGACCAGTCTCAACCGACCCGAAGTCAACGTCATAGTAGGTACAACTCCTACAACTGGTCCCAGACCAGTATCATTGATCCCAGATCAATGAAGGTCATCCTAGCATAGGGAGTACGGTAGATACAATGATGCGTCCATTGGTACTACTATGGTCCCTATCCTCATTTCCCTGCTCATTGATCAGATGAGAGGTACTTCACATGAGTCCCAGACTACATGGGTAGGATGCCTCGACAGGAGAACTAATCAATCATGTCCTCAGAGGAGGACTTATCATCCTGCTCCACAATCGCCAAGGAGAACACATCATCCAGGCCTCACAGGAGAGCTAATCATCCTGCTACATAATCGTCATGGAGAACACATCATCCAGACCTCACAGGAGAACTAATCATCCTGCTACATAATCGTCATGGAGAACACATCATCTAGACCTCACAGGAGAACTAATCAGCCTGCTACATAGTTGCCACGGGAGAACTAATCATCCCGGCCCACAGGAGAACTAATCACCCTGTTCATAGAACACCACAAGGGGAGGGTGAGTCGCCCTGTGGTCGTATGTTGCTCCAGTAAGTACCCCAAGCCCCCCAGATCTCCCAGAGCTCAATGCATGCAACATGCAGGACCCTTATAAGAAGGTCTCTCAATGACTCCATGTCGTTCGGGAAAGTCACAGATTTGACCTTGCCCCAGGGCTTTGACAAAATGTCTGCGACCTGTACATCAGTCTCAATGCGATGGAGCCTCCTCACTCATCCACTTACCATATCCCAGATAAGGCAGTATCTTATGTCTATCTGCTAGAGCAATCATCGAATACGGGATTCCTCAATAATCGAATCCCACCTATGGTTGTCACAGAGAATCATAATGGTATTCATCATGTGTACAAACAAATCACTTAAGAGCTTCTGTAACCATGCAGCTTCACAGGAGATCATACTCGTAGCTATGTATTTGGTCTTCGTTGTGCTTATAGCAACTGATTTCTGCTTCTTGCACATCCATGGTATCAAAGCAGAATCTAAAGAGAACCAACACTAAGAAGTGTTCTAGTGATCCTCCACACCACCTGCTCACTCAGCATTCGAATAATCATGTAGTTTCATTTTTCTGGCAGTGTATCTCAATCCATGAGAGATTGTGCCCTGAAGATATCTTAGAAGATTCTTGGCACCAATCCAGTGAGGCTCAACTAAATGTGAGCTCACCATTCTAACTGCAAAACATATGTTCGGATGGAAGTTCACCAAGAACATCAATGCGAATGAATTTATGAAACTCAGAGGCATTTCCCAAATCTAGTCCAACATCACTACCATATAACTTCTGAAAGTTAAGATCCTCGAGGTAGTCACAGGCTTGCAGTTTATCATTCCACATTTGGAATCCAACTCCCTCTTACTTCTGCAAATGTGAGGGTTTGCACTTGTCAGAAATAGGTTGTCCTCATAAGGTGCCGGTATGAGAGGTCTATCATCCACAACCTTCAGGTAATGGTTAGGATTGGTTTCACTCCTAGTGAATCTCAGCTTCATCTGACAACTATCAATCCTCTCATACTATGCCCGGGGAGTTTTGCTTCAAGCCATAGAGGGCTTTCTTCCACCTGCATATGTGAGATTCCTGATCATCAATCTCAAACCCCTCGAGTTGTTCCAAACCTGTGGACTTGCTAAATGAGGGGAATGGTCCCCTTGTAATATTTTCCTTCGATACATCTCAGACATGTACTTTCATGCTCTTTTTGAATTCAGGCATCCCTGTCACCATCTTACTCATAGACCTTCAGTGCTATGTGCCAATGGACATGGTCCCCAGTGGACTTCCTACAACTTGATACAACCCTAAACTCAAAAACATCTTTGAAAATTCTATTTTCAAACACATACCTTTCCATCGATGAGTGCCACCCTAAAACCTTTGACTTCCATTGTTGAAATGAACACTAGGTTCTTCTTTCGATCAGGTACATAAAAGAGATTCTGTTAACGAAGTGAGTTACCCTCATTCAATTGAGGGATAACATTCCCTACACCCTTTCCGAGATAGGTGGCATCGGCTCCAAGTATAATCCCACAATTGTTTCTATCTTTACCAAATTAGAGAGTGGACCCATCTATCCGATGAAGTGCCTTGAAGCACTACAATCAATAATCCAGATTCCCAAAGAATCTGAAGGAGAGGGCCAATACAAGATAACACTTCTTTATCTTATCAGAAACAACATTTGATTCTTCATACCTGGGGTTCCTTGCTTTCTTAGAAGAGTCGACCATTTCCTTGATGACATGCATTACCTGTCATTCCTTTGATGATTGAAGATGTCCCTGGAATGATTGTTATCTTCATCAAGAGATGTGTCTCTGCCATTCAAACACTCCTTCGCATAATGGCCGAACTTATTGCAATTAAGGCATCTGCCTTTCCTTCCACCCTTAGATCCGAAATTCCCAATGAAGTGATCTTTAGGTAGGCCATCAGAAACTTCCGCTGTGCCATTCTGATAATATCCTCTGCTTCAACTTCACCCTCGGTGAATTTGAAGAGGGATGAGGAATCCACTGATCCTTTTGTCCTTTCCCAACTGTCTTCGGTGATTGCTCTTTCACTCTTGCTTGGGCATTGTCTTCACCTCAGCTCTGATACCATGTTAATTTTAGGTATGTTCTATGCTAGAGCAATTTATTTCAATTTCATAGTTAGCTCATTACCTTTTCCAGATTAACAATCACATCAACATTAAAGTAAACTGCAGAGAGAACATAAATATAAATCACAGAAGAGAAGTCGAGACAAGAGGACACAAGATGTGGCGCTAGCTAGGGACAAACCCCACAATGTGGGGAAACCCTTGATCAATTCTTCTTTTATGTCTTCAAAGTTCAACAGAGAAAGAGAGAGAGAGATAGTACATTCACAATAGAAGTCAACACTTTGACTTATCTAGAGAAGAGCATAGATCATCTCTAAGAAGATGATACATGAGATCAGTTGAAGACATGCTGCTTCAACTGATTCCCCAAGGTGACTCCTTCACCTATTGTTGTGTTGCATTTCATCATCATGCTACACTTCACCACGCTGCACCATGCTACACCCATCATCACTGTAGTACATTATGTGTCATTGCTGCACCATGTTGCCTTCCCGGCAGTTCCGGTTGTTCCCTGTAGTTCCAACAGTTCCGACTGTTCTCGAAAGTTCCTGCAGTTCTGACAGTTCCAGTAGTTCCGGCTTTTCCAGCAGTTCCGGCTTGTTCGGCAATTCCGGCTTTTCCGACATTTCCGACATTTCTGGATTTTCCTGCTTTTCTAGCAATTCCGACTTTTCTGACAGTTTCGGCTTTTCCAACAGTTCCAACTTTTCCCACAGTTCTGGCTTTTCTGGCAGTTCCGGCTTTTCTAGCTTTTCTGGCAATTCCGGCTTTTCTGGCAGTTCTGGCTTTTCTAGCTTTTCTAGCAGTTCCGGCTTTTCTGACCTTTCTGGCTTTTTTGGCAGTTCCAGCTTTTCTGGATTTTCCGATAGTTCTGACTTTTCCGACAGTTCTGGCTTTTCCGACTTCTTTGGTAGTTCCAACTTTTCCGACAGTTCTGGCTTTTTCGGCAGTTCCAGCTTTTCTGGCAGTTTCGGCTTTTCCGACAGTTCCGGCTTTTTCAGCAGTTCCAACTTTTCTGGCTTTTCCGGCTTTTCCAGCAGTTCTGACTTTTCATGCTTTTCCAGCAATTCCAGCTTTTCCGACTTTCCCGGCTTTTCCGGATCAGGACAGTGTTATCCCATAGGATTTCTCCTCCTAGTAAAACCCAAAGACAAGTAGACAGAAGAAGAGATCCCATGTGTGTGTTTAAATGACTTGAAGTCCTCTATATTTATACTAAAACGTAGATGATGAATAGGCATGTCTATTGGGCTTTTGAGCCTACTCAAGTTGCTGGTCAGCATGATAACAATTCCATAATCAAAATAAATTCATAACTCCATGAATACTTATCGGAATCAGATGATCTTTAGATCAATCCTACACCTCTCAATGAGAGGGATCCAATAAAAATATCAGTTGCCATAAATAAGCTAACCCACATGGAGTTTGGCCCTAGTTGCCAATTTTAACACTCCCTCTCAACTAGGGAGAACTCCATCCGATGATCCATATGTCCGACTGTACTATCTCTGCCATTAGTGCCCTGCACTGCTCTGCTAAGCTCTACTAGCTCTGCTGTCTCTGCTCAGTTCTACTGGCTCTGCTCTGCTGTGTTAAGCTCTGTGCAACTTTTCTCTGCTAGCTCTACTCTGCTCTGCTTAGCTCTACTAGCTCTACTCAGCTCTGTTGGCTCTGCTCTGCTCTGCTGAAACATGAAGAAGAAGAATTGATCGAGAATGTCTCATACTATTCTCCACTAACCCGAAGTCAGTCTCAAAGTGCGTACCATTGGTCCCAGACCAGTATCACCAGTCTCAGAGTGTGTACCACTGGTCCCAGAACAGTATCACCAGTCTCAGAGTGTGTACCACTGGTCCCAGACCAATCTCAACCAACCAGAAGTCAATGTCATAGTATGTACCACTCTCACTGGTCCCACACCAGTCCTCCACTGACCCAAAGTCAATCTCAAAGTATGTACCACTGGTCCCAGAGCAGTCTCAACCAACCCGAAGTCAGCATCATAGTAGGTACAAGTCCTACAACTAGTCCCAGATCAGTATCATTGATCCCAGATCAATGAAGTTCATCCTAACATAGGGAGTACGGTCTCTATCCTCATTTCCTTGCTCATTGATCAAATGAGAGGTACTTCACATGAGTCCCAAACTGCATGGATAGGATGCCTCGACAGGAGAACTAATCAATCCTGTCCTCACAGGAGAAATTATCATCCTACTACACAATCGCCATGGAGAACACATCATCCAGGCCTCACAGGAGAGCTAATCATCCTGCTACATAATCGTCATGGAGAACACATCATCCAAACCTCACAGGAGAACTAATCATCCTGCTACATAATCGTCATGGTGAACACATCATCTAGACCTCACAGGAGAACTAATCATCCTGCTACATAGTTTCCATGGGAGAACTAATCATCCCGGCCCACAGGAGAACTAATCACCCTGTTCATAGCGCACCACCAAGGGAGGGTGAGTCGCCCTATGGTCGTATGTTTCTCCAGTAAGTACCCCAAGCCCCCCAGATCTCCCAGAGCTCAATGCATGCAACATGCGGGACCCTTATAAGAAGGTCTCTCAACGACTCCAAGTCATTCAGGAAAGTCACAGATTTGACCTTTCCCCTGGGCTTTGACAAAATGTCTGCGACTTGTACATCAGTCTCAATGCAATGGAGCCTCCTCGCTCATCAACTTACCATATCCCAGATAAGGCAATATATGAAATCTATCTGCTAGAGCAATCATCGAATACGGGATTCCTCAATAATCGAATCCCACCTATGGTT
>APFE031593532.1:7724-47590 GCA_000404065.3 Pinus taeda
TTCTGAAACGTCACAGAAACAAAGTTATAGCGAAAATGCCACGATGACCTGTTTGGAGCAGCGAAACCCTAGAATCCAAAGCTTTGATACCAAATGTTATGAAACCAACTCAAGAAAGATAGAAAAGATAGATCAACGCCTTAGAATTCAGCCTCTTCGAGGGGGAAACCTCCTTTACATTACATAAATGAACAATTCTTGGATGATTCAAATGACAAAACCTCCTTTCTATATATAGGAGTCTAAGGAGTCACAATATACCCCAGCCGACCTAACAATAATAATATGAAGCCACAATAGTAACATTAGTGGGCTTATATGGGGTACAATAGTAACAATATGGGCACTATGTGGGTACATCAATATAATAAGTGGGTTGTACTAATAACAATAAGGGTTACACTAGTAGTATAGGGGTCTAACACTCGAGGAATGGTGAATTGAATTTTTTTGGTGGCATTAATAATCGACGTAGAAGGGGGAAGCCAAAATCATTTACCTTTGATTTATTTATGCTAAAATATTTCTATTAGTTCCACCACAAATGATAAGGAATATGTGCTTAATTGTCCTTTCTAGTTCCATTAAATAATAAATTAGTGGTGTCTCCATGTAGAATTGTGAAAACCTCTTGGCAATTTATTTTAATGAGAATTCCATATACCAACCTTTTGTTTATGGGCGTGGACTTGAAATGAATTTTGTAGAGTTAGTTTCTACTTTTTTCATCCCTCAAGAAAGAATACCACTCATGTGTTGCAGATTATTATTAGTTTCCTAGGTGAATTATTTTTAAGAGTATTTTGCAATATTTTTTCTTATAAATATGCATTCTCTCATTTCCATCATTAGTTTGGTGCTCACTAGTAGGGATAACAATAGAGGATGTCCCAAAAATATCAAATGCATTATCATCTTCAATGAATTATGGAAATTCATTTGTGAAGGAGAGGATAAAAATTCACCTACCAAGCCTATATTAGACAAAGTGCTATCCATATGGGATAACAAGGACAAAATACTATATGCCTTGATTACTGTCTCTGTGAGTGAATATCTAGGTGATTCATCATAAAGTTTCAATGAAAGATTCTTGTGATGCATTCAAGAAGTTGAAATATCTATATGACCCACACTTAGAATGATGTTGTTTAGTTAATGGTCAAACTATTCAACCTTGAGTTGAAAGACGATGACCCCTTGGCCATAGCCTTAGAGAATAGAGCCATCATGCATGATGTAGATACCATTGAATTAAAGATGGAAATTCCTCTCACAACCTTTATCAGATATATCTTTCCTACATACTCTCACTATCGTGAATCCCTACAAGCTAGTGTGCAAGTCAAGTTCATCACTTTTGACACCATGGTGGAAAGATTTGTAGAATAAGAGAAATATGACATGAAGAGGAATATTAAAAATTAGCTCCCTGAAGGAGAAATGTTCCTTTCTTAGAAAGGGAAAGATCACTTACATGATTTTCCTAAAATAAGAGGCAACAGAAAAAGACAGGAAGGAAGAATCACAGATGCAGGGGGTAAACACCATCATGGAGAAAGATGTAAGCTTCATTGCATTCACTATAATAGAGATGGCCATAATGAAGAATCATCCAAAAATCCCTTGGGAGAGGATCAAACAAGACCAAAAATAAGATAAAGGTAAAACATGAAATCCAACAGAAGGTAAAGAACCTGAATCTACTCATTACATTATTATTGATTGCAATATTGGAGTAATTGAATATTTATTTCATACTTCACTTGCTTCTTGAAAAAATGCATGATTTCTTGATACATGTGCAAATTTCCATATGAATTTTTGGAACTAATTCTTTAAAGAACTCAATGAAAATGTATATGGAGTAGTGCATTTTGTAGATGAGTCAAGTCTCAAGCCATCCAAACTTGGCACCATTAGGCTTAAACTACTAAGACCACCTGATTTTCTTATGCATTTTTGTACTCTACCTTTTAGAAATATGGATAAATTCATTGTCCCATGTTCACATTCATCATCAAAGGCACTCTATTCATATGGTTGATGGAAAAGTAGATATAACGAAAACATAGTTGTCATGAATATAATAGATGATGAAATACTATTGAAGCTGCATGGAACATCAAATTGCGTATAAAATTTGGTGTGCCTTTATAATTAAAATGTAGGTACATTGCCATCTTGTCTACTATGGCATGCAAGATTTGGACATCTTAATCATGAAACCTTTGTTTGTTTAAAAGGAATAGAGTTTCTAGTTTTCCAACTATTCTAAGGAAAGTAAATCATTGTGATGCTTGTGTCCAAGGAAAACATACCAAACAACCATTTCATGTGTTATGCTCTTGACCTATGACAAGATACCAGAATACCGAATATGCAAAGAAATATACCTAGAGCACAGAACAATAAGAAATAACAACATATATTTTATTATTTAGAAAGAAAAGCAATGTTCACTTGCCTCTTCGAGGGGGAAATGTCCAATAGAGCTGGGCTCAATTACAAAATAAGGCACAATGCTCCTCGAGGGGAGTCTCTATCCTTTATATAGAATTCATACATGAAATACCATGGGTCAATACCATGGTTCTGATTAATACCATCTATCTAATACCATGGCCCATTTGCAACTAACTGTGGTCCCTTCTTTAAATGCGGGTCAACCACTAACAATTATTAATATGGGCTTTATTGACTCTTTACTTAACTATAACTATGACTCGACCCTATTACATAAATAAGGGGGTTAGGGTTGGACCCTAACATGCCCTCTCCCATAAAAATAACCTTGTCCTCAAGGATGAAGCTGCAGAAACTATTGAAGGACAGTGGCTGGTTCCCAGGTCACATCTTCTGGAGAGGTGCCTTTCCACTTGACGAGGACTTCCTTGATCATGCGGTCACGCAGGTGCCATTCTCGCGTGTGAGGAGCATGTTCAGGTTGGAGCTAGATTGAACCTTCTTCATCCAATTCCAGTACACTGGTTTGAATTCGGCAATGGTTCCCAATCACTTTTTTGAGGCATGAGACATGGAAGACTGGATGGATTTTTTCCGTGGGTGGAAAAGCTAGCTTGTAGGCTACTTCTTCGATGCGCTGAAGTACTTGATATGGCTCGTAGAATTTTGGAGATAATTTCTAACAACCCTTGTATTTGAGTGATGTTTGCTTATATGGTTGCAGCCTCAAAAATACCTGATCCCCTTCTTGAAATTTGTGTTCTGAACGTTGTTGATCTACTTGTTGCTTCATGCGATTTTGAGCTTAATGGAGATTCTCTCTAAGGTGGGCCAGCATGGTTGTGTAGTTCTGTAGGATTTGCTCCACTGCTTGTACCTTCGAGCATCCCTGGATATAAGAAGTAGGTGAAGGAGGGAGTTGACCATAAAATGCTTCATATGGAGTCATTTTGGTGGTGGCATGATAGTTAGTGTTATACCACCATTCAGCTAGAGGTAACCACCATACCCATAGATGTTGCTTTTCTGAAGTGAAACACCTAAGGTAGGTCTTTAGAAATTTGTTGATTGCTTCATTTTGACCATCATTTTCGGGATGATAGGAAGTACTGAGTTGCAGTTGGGTACCTTGTAGCCTAAAGAGTTCCTGCCAAAAGTTACTGGTGAATATCGGGTCACGATTAGACACAATGGAAGTGGGCATGGCATGCAATTTGAAGATCTGGTCCATGAGAGATTGAGCCACCAAAGCTGGTGTAAAAGGGTGGGGTAGGGCACAAAAATGAGCATACTTAGAAAGTCTATCCACAACAACCATGATGACTGACTTGTTGCCTGACTTCAGAAGACCCGTAATGAAGTCCATAGAAACCTCTATCCAGATTGAGGCCGGGATGGGCAATGGCTATAATGTGCCTGGGGATTTGACTGTTTCTCCTTTGTGGCATTGGCATATGTCACACTCAACTACAAAAGTAAGAATGTCCTTTTTCATGCCTGTCCAAAAGAATGAACATCAAGTGCAAGCAGAAGTCTTTTGAAAGCCTGAATAACTTGCAGTGGGAGATGAGTGAAACTCCGCCAAAATGTGACTTTTGAGGGTGGATGTTGGTGATATCACAACTCTATCCTTGTAGCAAAGAATCTCATCCTGCAAAGAGTAGCCCGCTATGGAATTTGGATCTGCCTGCAATTTATTAATGAGTTGGGAGAGAAAAGGATGTGAAAACCATTCCTTGCGAGACGCTTCAATCCATTCTGGAATGGGAAGGGATATTGCGAGCAGGGTGACTTCCTCCTCAAATTGTTGTGATAAAGCATCTAATATGACATTTTCTTGCCCTTTCTTGTAAATTATCTCATTATCATATCCCAACATTTTGGCGAGAAATTTATTTTGTTGTGGTGAGGATAGGAGTTGCTCCAAAAAATATTTAAGGCTTTGATGGTCTGTGTGGATTTGGAAACACCGCCCTAATAAGTATGGTCGCTAGGTATCTACTTCATGTAAGATGACCATCATCTCCTTCTCATAGGTAGATTGTCCCAGATTTGTCCCACATAGTTGTTGGCTAGTGAAGGTCAAGGGTTGACCTTCCTGCATTAAGACCGCCCCAATACCCGTACCTGAAGCATCACATTAAATCACAATTGGTGAAGTCAGGTAGTGCTAATACGGGAGTGGAACACATGGCATGTTTGGGAGCTATAAATTCTTGTTGCGCTTCGTCATTCCAGAGAAATGAATTTTTCTTCAGAAAGTGAGTGAGGGGTCCAACAATGTGACCATAATTGTAGACAAATTTGTGATAGTAGCCCGTGAGACCCAAAAATACTCTCAAGCTCTTTAGTAATGCATCCAAATTTTGCTCAAGGGTGTTGATCTTCTCATTGACCATAGCTTGAGCTCTCGTTTGTACCATGCACCGATCCGGTGCACTTGTTGTTACTGCAAAAAAAATAAAATTTGGGACCACCCAAAATTTTGATGCTAACAAGTGAATGGTACCACCTTGCTCAGCTCATCGACCTGATTCTTATGGGCTAAGTATTCTATAAACGTCCCAGGAGGGTATCAAACTTTTTTTATTTTTATTTATTTTTTTACTTCGAAAGGAGTTTTACTCCTTGCTCAGGAATAGTAGCTGAATTCCAAAAAAGTAAATTCTGCCCAATGTCCTACGAGAATCACACCTAGGTATAGGGTCCCACACAAATAGTCAGAATTGTCGGCTAACTCTCAACTATAGAGTATGAGTAGGAATGTGGCAGTGATCGAACCCCTACTATTAGATCTAAATGGCTAATCTGATTGTGGCGGCTGCTACAGAACCTAAGCGGCTAGATTTGATAGATCTGATTGGTGGATCTGATAGATCTGAATGGTGGATCTGAGAGATCTGAATGTCGGAACTAATTGTTGCAACTATGACAGAACCCCACCTACTAGATCTAATTTGGCAAAGATGATGTGTGATCTAGAGAGAGACACGGGAACTATGGTCTCAAGGAGTGTTAGGTGCTACAGATCGCAATATACGTAAGGGTCTGACAGTAGTACTCAACCCAATATTTCAAGGCACTAACCAAGGAGGATCAACCGTACCTTTAGCCGTACAACTCAACTACCTCATCGTACGCACGATTAATCTCCCCAACTGCTGTTCTTGGTGTACTGTAGCAACAAGATGACCGATGGTTTATCTATGGCAAGGTTTCAAGAGAGCCTAGGGGGTTTCCGATATACCTAGAGGGTACTTGGAAGATAGTCCATGCACGGTCCAATATAATGCGCTACTACTCAAAGGGGTGCCCATAGGGGTTACAAGGGAGCCCAACAAGCGTGACCACCTCTTGTATTTCCTGCATGCTTGCCTCCCCAAATCTGTAGGTTTATGCACTCAACGACAGATCTCGTGGTTTAAAGACGCTGGAACATGTCTCTAGACAATTTTTTTTTGCTAAAAATGGAGATCCCACTGGTCCTGTAAAGTGATATGATAACACTTGTTATGCTCTTGACCTGTGAGAAGATATCAGAATACCAAATATGCAAAGAAATATACCTAGAACATAGAACAATAAGAAATAACAACATCTATTTTATTATTCAGAAAGAAAAGCAATGTTCACTTGCCTCTTCGAGGGGGGCAACCTCCAATAGAGCTGGGCTCAATTACAAAATAAGACATGATGCTCCTCGACGGGAGTCTCTATCCTTTATATAGGACTCATACATGCAATACCATGGGTCAATACCATGGTTCTTATTAATACCATCTATCTAATACCATGGCCCATTTGCAACTAACTGTGGTCCCTTCTTTAAATGCGAGTCAACCACTTACAATTATTAATATGGGCTTTATTAACTCTTTACTTAACTATAACTATGACTTGACCCTATTACATAAATAAGGGGGTTAAGGTTGGACCCTAACATCATGGTTATACTTTAGAAAGCTTGCACTAATTCATTATGATTTCTATGGATCTATGCATATTCCTTCTGCAAATGGAAATAGATAATGATGCAGTTTATTAATGATTCCACTATGATGTGTTGGGTATACTTTTTGAAAGGTAAATTAGAAGCTTTTGAAACTTTCAAAAAATTTCATGCCCGAATTGGAAAAGGTGGACAATCAAATATTGTCTACCTTCATGCTGATACTGGAAAATAATGTATTTCTAATGAATTTAAAACTATCTTTGCTAACATATGATTCAATATAAAACTATTGTTCCGTACAATCCTCAACAAAATGGTGTAACTAAAGGAATGGGCAAGACTATCGTAAATATGGTTTGCTCAATTATTTTTTCCAAAAATGTAAAATTGATACTTTGGGAAGATGTAGTTCTATGCGTAATACATGTCCAAAAAACATGTCCATATCATGCTCCTAGAATTGAGAGTCCTTATGAAATATGTTATAGCCACATCTTTGGTTGCAACTGTTATGCCTTGTTTCCTAAGGAATAGAGATGAAAGCTTGATTCAAGGAGTTAGAAATGCATCTTCTTGGGTTATTCAAATACGACCAAGGCATATGATCTTTATGATGAGGTAAATAAGAAGTGTGTTTTGTCTAGAGGTTATTTTTCTTGAATCTTCCAAGGATGACAACACTATCGAGCAATAAATTAATCATTTTGATAGCTTCAATCATGCAAAATTCTATAATAACGATATTCAAAATATCGAAGGAGGAATCTCTATATTGGATCAATCTATGGAATCATTTTTTGAATCATTGTCTCCCCCTTATGAAGTTATGGGCACTTATTTAGTTAAATAATACCATTTAAGTGTTGTGATTAAGAGGACTCGAACATTGAATCTTGATGCAATCCTTCTCAATCACTAGATCAACCTGAACCATCTCATAAAGGTCCCCAAAAATGGCTTTCCAAAACACTTGAAAGTGTTCACCTTGATGTGGTCATAAATATGAGAACGAAACGTTCTATCCGACAAAATGGAGGTGATGTATATGACTTTAATTTAGTTGATGATATGTATGCTTCATATGATTTTGAATTTAATTTATCTACTAAATTTCAACCAACTTCCGTTAAAGAAGATTCTTATCATCATAAATGGAAAGACACAATGGAAAGGGAGTGTGATTCTCTCATAAAGAATGAAACAAGGAAGTTGGTGGACCCTCCGTTTAGAACCAAACCAATTGGTTGCAAGTGAGTATATGTAATGTACCAAACCACTAGTGAGGAAACACTACCTAAATAGCACTCAAAATTCATCAATCAATTAAATTTACCCAATATCTTGATAAATATGTTACCTCGATATTAATCCTTAAAATCATGGATAATTAATAAATAATTACTGCTATATTTTGTCCATTAATACATGCATTATGGTTCCCATATATTAAACACATACCATGGAAGGATACATCCACATAATTATGCATAAATATATAGCAACCACATAGTAATAGAGTATAGAACAAAATTAATTGTTTAATAATTCTACATTATATTTACTAAATACGACATGTACCCAATTCAAGGTTATATCAATGGAACTCATAAAATACATGAAATTATACACAAAGAAAAATAATATTAACACACAATTGATTACTCGTAGCATCGAAACCCTAGCTAGGGTTTACAATCCAATAGCGGGCATAATTATAGTAGACACCCATTTTAGGGTTTAATCAATGAAGTTCAGTGTTACATAAAATATACACATACCTATATCATTGGTGGTCAGTATGGCACATAAAACCACCTTTTTTTGCAAAAAATCATCAATTAGCATGGAACAAATGATAGAGCACTTATTTGTATGAAATGTTGACTAGTTATAGGCTCTCCATGTTTCACCTTGCCATAGACCATGTGGTTCCAAAATTTCAACCACGCGTTAGTGTGGAGAGAGGGCTACAACTCCATGGGAAATATTAACCTAAAATAACTATACACCCATGGCCAAGGTGCTAACCCAAAAACTATGTTTTCTAGTGCTCCAAGCACCTTCTAATCTAATTGCTAAGGTGCCAACCCATAACCATGCTGCTCTAGGACTCCATGCACCCTCCAAAACATCAAACCAACACAACTCTGCTTCCCCCTGTGCCTAAACAACGTCTTATGGCTAGCTAGGAGCATTTGAGTTGCTTCACCAAAACCTGTGCCAAATGACAACTTACAACCAGCTAAGAAGTCCAAAACCATAACAGTGATCAATGTGATAATGAATGAATAATAATGCTTGGAGAAATTTTTATATATATTTTCCCACTATATGGATCTCTCTACCATGTGATGCTTCTGCAACCACAAAGTCCTAAGGTGCCCTTTTCACAAACTTCTATTTCCAACTCAATCTTTCCCATCACCATGGAGTCACACATCCCCACATAATATTCTAGTGGAGTAGGCTTCACAACTAGTCTTTTTATTATTAATATTAAAATAATTACAAATTATATTACAATCCTAGTCCTCTGATCACTTAACCAACATTGGGACATGCTCAGGCACATTGGCCCCACAATATCTAACATAGCTATATGGGCATGTAAACAACATATCATAACCGCTTAGGAATGAAGGCCTACAATATACATTCAACTCACTCCCTAATAATGAGTACATATATTTACATCATACCTAGGATGGGGTATTACATTCCTTCGCCCCTTATGTCATGCTTTGTCCTCAATGCATCTTTTGGCAATTGGATGAACTTGTCACAGAAAATACATGTGGCCATCTATTTCTTCATTATGGGGAATCCCCTACATTTTCAGCACTTTTTGCACAATATAAAGATTGAAGGTCCTTACCCCAAGTTGACGAGTGTGCAATCCATACATTGTCAATATTGTTACACCTAAAAGAGATCAAACAAATAACATTAATGCCTAGCTTCATTCAATTTCTCTCTCTCTCTCTCTCTCTCTCTCTCTCTCTCTCTCTCTCTCTCTCTCAGACACACACACACACATACATATTTCAACAAGCGAAATCTACAATCAAATGTATACAATCATAAGTAATTTTTTTGTGAAGAATGAAATCAGAATATAAAAAGCACGGAGTAAAAGTTGGCTTTTAGATTCTTTAATTATAAGCACCAGCCTCGCATACAACTTCCTGCAAAAAAATATCATTCTTTTGCTTCTATATTTCATTAATTATTGGCAAGCCTTCTTTCTTTCTATAAACATTTGTCTTTTCATCTTTCTTCCCTTTCAAAATTACTTTGAACTTCTATTTACTCTAATTCTTCATGTTTTTGCTTAAGTTCAAGCATTTTTTTTTTGTCTAAATCCCTACTAGGCTGCCCATTTTCTTCATTGCAGTGATTAGTTATGGCTTGAAGTGCTCACTAAAATTTATTCAACTCTGTTGTCAAATTTGTACCAAATCAGTTATCAATCATTATAGCTTGTCACACACCTACTAGTATTCTAATTTCCACACATAATTTATCTTAAAAGGTAAAATGTTACT
Source organism: Pinus taeda (assembly GCA_000404065.3). NCBI lineage: Eukaryota > Viridiplantae > Streptophyta > Pinopsida > Pinales > Pinaceae > Pinus > Pinus taeda. The sequence continues at coordinate 17,688 of APFE031593532.1, forward strand.
CCTATCATTACACTTGTTATGTCTTATCATCACACCTAAAATATTGTTTAGATCTATTATGATATTCCATAAAGCCATGATAATCTATTGTCGACCATCAATAATCATGTTTTCACCCTCTGATAACCCAATAAAAAACCTATCATAGAACCCATTTCAAAACATGTCATCACTTGTGACCACTTCCTCAGTTGTATCCTGCAATTATCTTAAAATGTACCTATGACAAAACCATATGATTACCCATCATTTATATTACTAACCTGTGACACACCTGTGTCAACATATGTATCAGTGGTTGTAGTAACTATAGTAAGTTTGTCACCACCTATGATAGTATATCATAAACCTATCAATAATCCTTATACTAACCTCTAGTCAACGTACCTCTAATACTCTATCAAAACCTATAAATATACTCATCATCTACCTATGACAAGTTGCTCATAAACCTATAAGGAACCTGTCACTTGCCTATGAGTAAATTTTTATACTTGTAATGTACCTAGTATAACCTGTCATAATCCATTGCAACTTGGTCACCCACTCGTGATAAACCACACTATGGTAACATATAATATAGCTGTTATGAATTTATTGTAGTCTTGTTATTAAAATCCCATCACATCTAGTGAGATCCTCGGACATATGATGGTACCTGTGATCACATCAAGTTATAATATGTTATATGCATGTCCTCTTTGGTAGTTGTTAATTGGTCAACATCTTATCATCTTCTCATGATTATATCATTGGTATTCTTGCAATCTAACCTATATATAATTATTTACATAAATTTTCTATCTTCAACCCCTTGTAGCCTCGCCATTTGTTGTTCTTGCATCATACTATTGTTTAGTATCATAATCCTATACCAATTTGATAGACACCATGTTGTTTTTTCAACATGTAATCTATGCCATTGCACAAAGTTATTTATTTACTTGCTCCTTATCTTTCACTTTTGAGTACTCAACAACATCCTCAATCTCATTTATCAAAGTTGAATCCTAAGTTTATGGTAGTTGTTTACAAATCAAACATGCCCATAAAGCCATTAGTCCACTCACAACATTTTATTCCTAAGAGTTATGATTCTTAATTCATGTAATCATAACACAAAAAGAATAAGATATGTACAAGAAATCAACACTTATGATTAGTTCTCATATCAGATATCTCATGAGCACTACAACATATTGCTACCAAGAAGCAGGAAATAACTCAAGACATATTCATACTTCTCTCTCTCTCACACGCAGAAATATATATAGTTTATCAGGGAGAGAGGGTTTAGAAAAAAAATTCTTCTTTTTCTAGTAGGTCACAAAATTCAGTTAGCACTATTGTCCCATTCTTTGGTTTTCATCATTTCTCATGTATGGATTATTCACCACTTGTACTTTATGTATCTATTGTCATTATAAAAACATATATTTCTACTGTCATATTTTATTGGTTTCCATTCATCCAATCCCTTACCCAAACAAACCTATGCTCAAAGTCAACATGAGCATATTGTGCTCCTATAGGTCCCTGAAAAAGTTTTGTATAAAAAATTCTGTCCATATCCAAATTCTGGGTCTACCAACTTATTTTTTTAGTCAATATCATTCCCAATGATTACTCACTTACTAAGTTATGATACCTCCACTAATAATTGTGCCCTCTAGAAATTTTAACTAGACTGCTATTTTCCAACACCTGTAGCTTCTCGTGAATTTTTATCCAAAAATTCTCATCAAATTCCATTTATGTGTTTGGCAAAATATTGTTTGCAGCAATGGATTTCTGCTGTATATCTTCTTGTGTTGTTTTGACTCATGGGCTAAAAATTATGCCTCTCAAATGAAAAAAAAAATTAGGCCATCTTTGCCCCTTTTATGATTGATGTAGCTTTCCTTGCAATTTTATGGAATTTTAGGCTTTAACCTAAATATCTATGTTCATCATTGATGTAGCTTTTCTTGCAATTTTATGAAATTTTAGGCTTTAACCTAAATATCTATGTTCATCACTGTAATCTATTCATCATTGGATTTCCAACGACTACTTATCCAATTCCTTTATTGAGCCTGCATTTTACTTTTTTTTAGCACTTGTCCATTGTCTTGGAATTTCCACAAAATATTGTGCTCAGATCAAAGTTTTGTGTTGAAATTCATTTTCTACTTGGAATTACCTTTCTAGTGATTAGTTATAGATCAAATTCTGTCCATTGTCTTGGAATTTCCACAAAATATTGTGCTCAGATCAAAGTTTTGTGTTGAAATTCATTTTCTACTTGGAATTACCTTTCTAGTGATTAGTTATAGATCAAATTCTGATTTTTGGGTGCAAAGATATGCTTCCACAAAGTTCAACTTTTCTTTCTTCAAGTTTTCAGTTGTTGTGAACTTTAATTGTCTTTCAAAATTTTGTTCTTGCACCACTTAAAATTCCTTGGGTAGATCCATCCATGTCACTCCTAGCTATCATTAACCTAGACATAAATAAATTTAAATAAATAAGTGTTGTATGTGAACTATACCACTTATCCAAGGTCCATATATATTGGAGCAAAGTATGTGCATATATATTTGTATTAAAATACTACCGAGATTTGAATTCTTCCTTCCTACCTTACAAGCTTACAACAACAACATCCCCATATATATATAGCTTGAGTGAGCATAATGGTTAAGAGCATGTGCTTCCTCCTAAAAAGTCATAGATTCAAAACCATGGATAAAGTATGTATGCCTTCTTAAAAGTAGCAATAAAAATTGCTACACAAAGATACGCCATAAATCAAAGAGTTATATATATAAATATAAAATTAATGGGCAACTATCCAACGGTGGTGAAGGCTTCACAATTCAACGGTTGTGATCGAATAGCTGACCACCCCCGCTTCCTTCACGATGTTATTAAGCGAGGGGGCGGATCTGTTGTCGCGGTTCCCATCAGGGTTTCGCCGGGATTATCCGATGGCATGCGTTACTTTACACGATCCAACAATTAATAAAATTAGCAGGGCGTTACCCCCTGAGGTTTCCCTATTGCAATTCCACCCTTCCGTGGAACCTTGCCTCTTCTAACGTAGTTGCCAGGCTTTCATGGCCTAGCTAATTCTATGACTTATTACTATGAAATGAAATAACATTTTAGCATCCACTGGAGCAAAAGTAATTTATTTTTACTTCGGCTATGTTAGTGCTTCCTCCGGGGCCTATGGCCCGTGGATTGAAGTTTGTGGCCAGTCTGCCCATAATGCTTTGTTATTGTCTAGCCTCCGTGCATTGTGCGATGGTGTGTCAGCAAATCGGCCCTGGTTGCAAAATTCTATTGGATTCCTACCACTATTGTTATTGTCATTAACGTTGCGAAGTTTTTCTCTTTGTATGTCTCTATTTTTATCGTCGTCCATCGGAGACCACATAGTTATGTCTTAACTATGATCTAAAGCTGAATCCTTTGGTGGAGTTTCTTCAATAAACCAGACTAGACCAAGAACACAATATAGAAATGGTACCACCTCCAGTCGCTCAAATTCTTTGCTGTTCAGAGCACATTATAACATTGTTGATGGTAGGCTCATTAAATCAGCGACAACCTTTCAGCTAAATCCATGCTGTTTTTCGTTACTTGCAATCTTTTGTTGAGGAGCCTTATTGGCGGAAATGAATATCTAAGATCTCCGATCTACGATCTAGAATATATATTTGACACCAATTTTTTTTTTTTTTTTTTTTACCAATATTTTTTCCATATTAGATTGTGGTCGAACAACGGTCTTACATTTCTCTCTTAATAAAGTTGCATCTCATGTTTCTCTCTCTCTCGACACAACTAAGTAGCATCTTGCCTGTGACATTTTAACCTCTCCAAGTACGTCACTACTGCTGCTCATCTCTCTCACATTTGCATTGATTTTTGTCTATTTCACAAAGACCACTATCGAAACCACACTTTACGACGGTAGCTGTTTGGCAATTCTGGTTGAAACCTTGGATCCTGCCTGGTGATTGCCGCATCGTGTAGAAGTTGAAAAGGGGACATATGTCATAGTGCTGCCCGAACCCACAATTAGAACAAACCCTTGTGGCGGGTTTCCAATCCAGAGCCTTGGTTGTGAGAATGACAAGCATGCAAGGAAGAATCACATTTGACAAGCACATCTGACAAGCATGCAACGAGGAATCACATTTTTTGAATTATCATCCGTATTTATTTATTTTAAATACTATTTAATTTGAGTTTAAATTGAGTATGGAGGATTTAATTGTTAGAAGTGTAATTATTTTGGAGGATTTAATTTTTAGAAGTGTAATTATTTTTTTATGATTAGACATTATTTAAATGTTTTGTATAGTTATTTAATTATTGAATTGAGTCTTTTGTGATCATATCAGTTTTACTATAGATTCATTTATCCATGAGTTTCTAACCAATTAGTGTGGTTCATAGTTAGGACAACTTGAAGAAAAATATCTATCATGTTAACTGCTAAATTCATTAATGACTAATTTTGACCCACATCAATTTTTTAAAAATTTGAGCTGGGTCTTAAAGTGGACTCTGATCATACTATTGCTAAATCATACTATTCCTAAAGTGCACTTTAACATGCTAACCTGGATCTGTTTCTTCCTATCTGTTTCTTCAACTTGTCGTGAAGATGAACACTAGTTGGTTTGGTTAGAAAAGCATCAACAAATCTTATTATTTACCCAGAAAAATCTCTTGTAAACTTAATTATAAATATATAAATACAGTACATATTTTGAAAAAAATATCAACTTTACCTGCAAGTGTGATATGCATTTACCCAAAGATCATCATGTAAAAGAATGAACGGAACCTCCTTTAGGCACTCCTTAATTGATTCATGAATACGATGTAAACTAGCAACGAAAGAAGTAATGTGATCACTTTGCCTCAAATTGATGTATGTTGACACTCGAGTTGGATATGTGAAATAAAGGATCAACTAATGTTGCGTTGAGTTCAGTAAACCACATGCATAACTGAATGTCTTAAGGCTACCATCTATCCTTTTTATGGAATGCAAAAGACGGCCAGAATTTATGAAGGACATAAAACTTAGTTCATCTACACTTGTTAACTCTGGCTTCAAGGTTTTTCCATGTTAATTAGGGCATGAATATAATATGCCTATATAAGCTTGAAAGCTTGAGGCACGTCAAGAAATAAAGTGAAGTGCGTGTGGATATTTACCGAATCTGTAAGAAGTGCATTTTCAAATTAAGGTTGTGGGAGAGAAGCTCTTCCATTCAGGCTCATTTTTTCAATACCTGGAATGCATACCTCACATTGCTACATTTAGAATATACGGCCACAACTATAGTACTGAAAAGATGCTCTAGTAATAATCATAAATGAATATTTGAGTAAGGAATCGATTGATCGATTATGTATCAGTGCATGCATGCAATATAAAACTGTATAATTTAAGCTCAATGGGAGTGGGTTTTTACTCCAAAACTGTTTCCAATAGACCACCCTATAAAGGGGTTTCTTTCAATGCTGCACAAAATTTAACCTATTCCAAACATATCCTCATTTGCTCAAAAAGAGAAAACATATCCTTATTTGCTCAAAAAGAGAAAAACAATTGCTGTAAAATGAACCTAATACTCTAAATATATCAAATTATTGTTATGTGAAACAACTTGTAAATACCTAAAAATTACAGTGACAGTCTCATTCCCCATTTGAAATAAATATCAAGCCAAAACAATTGAGTAGATGCGCAATATTCTAATTTTGTAAAAGACCCCATAAGTCACGTTCTCTTTCTTTTACAGTTTTTTCAAACAATTGGTAACCATCTTTGAAACGTTTCTGTGCATAATTTTTTTGGCCCTATCAGGAGAAATTTAACCATTGTCCTTCAATTCTGCATTGTAATTGACTAAATTTAGTTTCCCTTTTTCCTGGATGAATTTTTAATGTTATCACCATTGTGACTTATTTTTCTCAAACAGTTTGTTTTCTGGATGATTTTTTAATCATTATCACCACGATGACTTTCCTCAAAATAGTTGGTAGACAATCTATAACCTGTAATTATTTTTCCCAGCCTGTACAAAATCTGAATGCCTGATATCATTCATCAACCAATTAAATTTACTGAGTACCCTGTATTAAATCTTAAAATTATGTATAGTTAATAAATAATCAGTTTTGTTCTTTAGCACTAATACAAGCATTGGGGTTCTTATATATTAAACATAAAGCATTAAGGTTCCCATCTAAATATCTATGCATAAATATCAAGCACCAACACAATAATAGAGTCTATAACATGGTTAACTCTCAACATTATATTAAGTAAATACCACAAATATCACATGTACCAAGGTTTTATCAAAAGAACTCTTAAAATACATGAAAGTATACACAAAACAAAATAAGAATAACACACAATGGAATACTTGTAACATCGAAACCTTGGCTAGGGTTTACAATAAAAAGGCTCACATAATTAAAGTAGATACCAACATTAGGGTTTAATCAACAAAGTTCATTGTTACATAAAATATACACATAACTATATCATTGAAAATCAGTATGGCACATAAAACCTCCAAACCAAATTAGGGTTTTCAACACAAATCATCAATTCACATGGAACAAAAGATAGAGCACTTATATGTATAAAATGCTGACTCGCTACATGCTCTCCACTATTTGCACTGCCATAGACCATGTGGTTCCAGAATTTCAACCATGCGTTACCCTTGAGCCTAGGCTACAACTTGATGGGAAATAGTAACCATACACCCATGACCAAGGTGCTAACCCAACAATCATGTTGTTTAGGGCTCCAACCACCCTCCAGGATAACTGTCAAGGTTTCAACCCACAACCATGTTGCTTTAGGACTCCAATCACCCTCTAGGCAATAAAATGATGCCTTATGGCTAGCCAAGAGTGTCTCAGGTGCTTCCTCGAACATGTGCCCAAATGGTGCCTTACAACTAGCAAGGAAGTCCATAATCATAAGAGTCATCATAGTGATAATGAATGGATAATAATGTTTGGGGAAAGTATCTATATATACTTTCCCACTCCATGCCTCTCTCTGCCATGTGGCTCTCCTACAACCACATGGGCCCCAGGCACCCTTTTCACCAAAATATATTTCCAACACACCAGTATGTGTCACTGTGGAGTCACATATCCCCCCATACTCTTCTAGTGGAGTGGGCTCCACAACCAATCATTTTATTATTAGTATTAAAATGATTACAAATTATATTACAATCTTGGTCCTCTGACCACTTAATGAACATTAACACATATGCTCGGGCTCATTGGACTCACAATATCTAGCATAGCTATATGGTTAGAAATGAAAAATATCATAACTACCTTGGCGCACAAGCATGCATTGTACATTCGGCTCACCAACCTCATAATACATATATTTATATTATAAATGGAAAGGGGTATTATAGTATACAAGAATAAGTACAAATCATATGACTCAATTGACAAGCACAAAGGAAGACTCTTGACAAAAGGATTTGCATAGAAAGGTGTTGATTACAAAGAGACCATTCCATTCACAACAAAATGGGCCACCACCCAAACTCTCTTTTCCATGATAGCTTAGAATGAATCGAAAGTTCATCCAATGGATGTGAAGACTACTTCATTGAATAGAGACTTGAAAGAAAATGTATTCATGTCTTAGCCATACAGTTTTATTGTGAAGGGACAAAAAAAAAAACTCACTAAATCTTTATATGGTCTAAAACAAGAACCATGAGCCTAGTATGAAAAATTGATTGAGCATATTTTGGAATTAAAATTCGAACATTTAAATTTTGATCATGCAATTTTATTTGTTAAGAAAATTAGAATTATTTTTGTCTATCTTATGGTATATGTAATAATCTATTGATAATGGGGAACAATGAAAACCATATTGCATCCATAAAGGGGGAGATGAAAAAAGGATTTTAGATGACATATTTGGGACATCTTCACTGCTACTTGGGCATTGAAGTGACCCAACATCCAAGGTATATATTCCATTCTAAAAAGAAGTACATTGGATAATTTTTGAAAATGTTTGGCATGGATGAATGTAATCCTTTTTATACTCCAATAGAACAAAATCTAAAGCTCACATCTAAAGAAAGAAATGAATTTTAGGGTGCAACTAAGTATAGACAACTTGCAGGAAGTCTTATCTGCCTCACCACTACCAGAGCATATATTTCATATGTTGTTGGAATCCATTCTAGATTCATGAAAAACCCTTGTGTGGGACATTAATCTACTATAGAAATATTTCTAAAGTTCTTGAAAGGAATTCAATACTTTGGAATCAAACATTCACAGGTGGATGACTTCAACATGGTTTCATATTTTGATTTAGACTTTAACATAGATAAGGAAACTGGAGTTTCTACTTTAGGCTATCTTATGAGTTTTGGATTAGGAGTCATATACTATAGGTAAAAAAAAAAAATTCAATACCAATAGATTCCATGAAAGAGATAGAGTATGTGGTAGCCACAGAAACAATTAAGGAGATTCCGTGGCTTAGGAAATTTCTTGAATACTTGCAGGAATAACAAGTGAAATGTACTCCCATTCTGATTGAAAATAATTCTGCAATTGAGATCGCCAAGTGTTGATGGTTCTAGAAATCCATCAACGAAGGGGTCTTCATGATGTGAAGTCCCAATTAGACCTCACACTGTTTGTAGTAGAAGCCTCATCCGAAGTATCAACCTAGTTGCCATGTATTATTATAGATTTTCCTTGGCTCTGAATTTCAGCAAGAGAGGAATGCATGGTGCCTTTGGAAAGCAAGATGGTGTTCCTAAAGAGTGCTTGACCATATATGTGTCAAAGTTCTTTCACTGCGAGGGGGAGGAGAAGTGGGCCTCTATGAGAGAGGTAGTAGTACCACCTTAGTAGAGACACACATGAACAAGAAGGATCCATACAACATCAATCATAATAGTACATAAAGATGTCATGGTCATTGTAACCAATACAGCAAGGAACATCTGTCTAACATCCAATGGAATAGTCCACGAGAATGTGACAACGATCGTAGAAATTACAACACATTCTATGATACCATTAAAGTCAAGATGGAAATTCCTCTCACAACCTTTATCATATTTGTCTTTCCTACATACTCTCACTATCTTGAATCCGTACAAGCTAGTGTGAAAATCAAGGCCATTACTTTTGACACCACGGTGGAAATATTTGCAGAATGGGAGAATGATATCATGAAGAGGAATATTAAAAATTAGTCCCCTCAAGGAGAAATGTTCCTTTCTTAGAAAGGGAGGGATCACATACATGATTTTCCTAAAATAAAAGGCAACAAAAGAAGACGTGGAAGGAAGAATCATAGATGCAGGGGGTAAACACCGTCATGGAGAAAGATACAATCTTTAGTGCATTCACTGTAATAGAGATGGACATAATGAATAGATGGACATAATGAATATACTTGGGAGAGTATCAAACAAGACTATAAAGAAGATAAAGGTAAAACACCAAATCCAACAAAAGGTAAAACACCTAAATCTACTCATTACTTTATTGTTGATTGAAATATTGGAGTAATTGAATATTTATTTCATACTTCACTTGCTTCTTGAAAAGATGCATGGTTGTTTGATACAAGTGCAGATTTCCATACGAATTTTTGGAAATATTTCTTTGAATAACTCAAAGAAAATGTGTATGGAGCAGTGCATTTTGTAGATGAGTCAAGTCTCAAGCCATCCAAAATTGGCACCATTAGGCTTAAACTACTAAGACCACATGATTTCTTCTGCAAGTTGTACTCTACTATTTAGAAATATGGAGAAATCCATTGTCCCATGTTCACATTCATCATCAAAGGCACTCTATTTATATGGTTGATGGAAAAGTAGATATAAGGAAAACATATGACAACACATGACTAGAATAGAAGATGGAATACTATTGAAGTTGTAAGGAACATCAACTTGTGCATAGAATTTTGCATGCCTTTACGATTAAAATGAAGGTACATTTCCATCTAGTTTACTATGGTATGCAAAATTTGGACATCTTAATCATGAAAACATTTTTTTGTTTAAAAGGAATGATGTTTCTGGTTTTCCAACTATTTCAAAGAAACTAAAGCATTGTGATATTTGTGTCCGAGGAAAACATACCAAACAACCATTTCATGGTTCTACTTTAGAAAGCTTGCACTAATTAATTATGATTTCTATGGATCTATGCATGTTCCTTCTGCAAATGGAAATAGATAATGATGACTTTTATTGACGGTTTTACTAAGATGTGTTGGGTATACTTGTTGAAAGGTAAATCATAAGATTTTGAAACTTTCAAAATTTTTCATGCATGTATTGAAAATGATGGACAATCAAATATTGTCTCCCTTCATGATGATAGTGGAAAATAATATATTTCTAATGATTTTAAACACTATATTTTCCAACATGGGATTCAATATAAAACTATTATTCCATATAATCATCAACAAAATTATGTAACTAAAGGAATGGAAAAGACTGTCGTAAATATTGTTCGCTCAATGATGTTTTTCGAAAATGTAAAGTTGATAGTTTGGGAAGATGCAGTTCTAAGTGAAATAGATGTCAAAAAAATATGTACATATCATGCTCTTAGAATTGAGAGTCCTTATGAAATGTATTATAGCCACCTTCCTTATGTAAGACATATCAATATCTTTGGTTCCAAGTCCTATGCCTTGATTCCTAAGGAACATAGAAGCAAACTTGATTCAGGGAGTTAGAAATGCATCTTCTTGGGTTATTCAAATACCACCAAGGCATATTATATTGATGATGAGGTAAATAAGAAGTTTGTTTTGTCTAGAGGCAATTTTCTTGAATTTTCCAAGGATGACAACACCATTCAGATTAATCATTTTGATAGCTTCAATCATGCAAAATTTTAACATCAATTTAATAATGTGATTCCACATCTTGGAGGGGGAATCCCTATATTGGATTAATCTATGGAATCATTTTTTGAAGCATTGTCTTCCCCTCATGAAGTTATGGGTTCTTCTTTAGATAAAGAATACCATTTAAATGATGTGATTGAGAGGACTGGAACATTGAATCTTGATTAAATCCTTCTCAATCTCTAGATCAACCTCTAGCATCTCATAAACGTCCCCAAAAATGGCTCACCGAAACACTTGAAAGTGTTCATCTTGATGAGTTTAGAAAGACTAGAACCAAAAGTTCTAGCTGAAAAATGCATGTGATGTAGATGGATTTGATTTAGTTGATGATATGGATGCTTCATATGATTGTGAATTGAATTTATCTACTAAATTTCAACCAACTTCTTTTAAAGAATCTTCTTCTCATGATAATTGGAAAGAAGCAATGCAAAGGGAGGGTGATGCTCCCATAAAGAATGAAACATGGAAGATGGTGGACCCTCCATTTAGAACCAAACCAATTGGATGCAAGTGAGTATATTTAATGTACCCAACCACTAGCTAGAAAACAATACCTAACCAGAACTCAAAATTCATCAATATATTAAATTTACCCAAAACCTTGTAATTATGTAACCTAGGTACTAATCCTTAAAATCATGCATAATGAATAAATAATTAGTGCTATACTTTGGCCATTAATACACGTAATAGGGTTCCCATATATTAAACACATACCATGGAATGATACATCCACACAAATATGCATAAATATCTAGCAACAACATGGTAACAGAGTATACAACAAAACTAATGGTTTGATAACTCTACATTATATTCAGTAAATGCGACATGTACCCAATTCAAGGTTATACCAATGGAACTCATAAAATGCATGAACGTACACATAAAGCACAATAATATTAACACACAATTGATTACTTGTAAGACCGAAACCATGGCTAGTGTTTACAATCCAATAACTCACATAATTATAGTAGATACCCATTTTAGGGTTTAATTAGTGAAGTTAACTATTACAAAATATACACATAATTGTATCATTGGTAGTCAGTATCGCACATAAAACCACCAAATTAGATCGGTTTTTTCACAAAAAATCATAAATTCGTATGGAACAAATGATAGAGAACTTATTTGTATAAAAAGTTGACTAACTATGGGCTCTCCACGTTTCATCCTGCCATAGATCATGTGGTTTCAGAATTTCAACCATGGGTCACTGCTAAGCAAGGGCTACAACTCGATGGGAAATAGTAATCAAAAGTAACAATACACCCATGGCCAAGGTGCTAACCCAAAAAATCATGTTTTCTAGGGCTCCAGGTACCTTCCATTCTAACTACCAAGGTGCGAACCCACAACCATGCTGCTCTAGGGCTATAGGAACCATTAAAAACATCAAACAGAGACAATTATGCTTCCCCTGAATGTATGCCCAAATGATGTCTCATGGATAGCTAGGAGAGTCTCAATTGCTTCTCCTGAACCTATGCCCAACTGATGCCTTACAACCAGGTAAGAAGTCCAAAACCATAAAAATCATCATAGTGATAATGCATGAACGATAATTCTTGGGGAATTATCTATATATAGTTTCCCACTACATGGATTTCTCTTCCATGTGGTGCTCCTACAACCACATAGTCCTCAGGTGCCCTTTTCACTAACATATGTCACCAATGCAGTGTTTCCCATCACCATGGAGCCACACATTCCCCCATACTCTTCTGGTGGAGTGGGATTCACAACAAGTATTTTTATTATTAATGTTAAAATAGTTACAAATTATATGACAATCCTGGTTCTCTGATCACATAACCAACATCGGCACATATGCTCGAGCACATTGGCCCCACAATATCTAACATAGCTATATGGGCATGTAAACCACATATCATAACCGCATAGGAATGAAGGCCTATAATATAAATTCACCCCTTATGTTATGCATTGTTCTCAGTGCATCTTATGCCCATAGGCTAAACTTATTGTAGAAAATACATGTCTCCATGTATTTATTCATTATGGGGCATCCTCTATGTTTTGAATGCTTTTTGCACAACATGAAGATATGAAGGTCCTTACGCCAAGTTCATGAGCATGCACTCTCTACATTGCCAATATTGTTACACCTAAAATATATCAAACAAATAGTATGAATACCTAGCTGCAATCAATTCTCTCTTTGTTAGGTCCCTATAATACTAGTGATTCCCCATTACTATTGTCATTGTATCCCTTATTATTATTATTGTGCCCCTATTGTCCCCAGATTGTTATTAGTGTGCTCCAGAGAAGCCCATTATTGTTATTGTTGTGCCCTTATATTATTATTTTTATGCTAACTTTGATTATATTATGACCCCTTAGACTCCTATATATATAAAGGAGGTTTAGTCATTTGTAGCATCCAAGAATTGTTCATTTTTGTAATGTAAAGGAGGTTTCCCAATCAAAGAGGCTAACTTTGAAGTCGTTGATCTATCTTTTCTATCTTTTTGTGAGTTGGTTCATAACATTTGGTATCAGAGCTTTGGATCCAAGGGTTTTGCTTCTCCAAACAGGTCATCGTGGCATTTTCGCTATAATTTTTTTCTATGACATTTCAAAAACTAAAAAAAAAACCCATGTGAGTTGAAACCTTGATTATCCTTGAGTTCAAATTTGAGATGTTGTCTCCCTATATTTTCTGAGATATGATCTAAGGAAGTTAGGGCTTTTGCAGGCTCCTGAATTACATCCCAAATAGGTGAGCTTGAGAAAATCGTCAGAACTTTCTCTCTGAGTATCATATTGAAATTTTGTAAGAAGTTACGAAAAGAGGAAGGAATTTAGTCTTATGTGTATTGTTTTCAGATCCAAAGGTTGAAAGAGTGACACTTGGCACTTCATACAAGTTCGTTCTATAAAAAAAGTGTATAATGTGGTCATCTTGGGAGATTGGGAATAACTCTTCCTTGGAGAATCCAATTTCGGTCAGATTTGTGGTGTTGAAAAGAGGACACAAAGGGATACTAGAGTTTTAAATTTCAAACTTTGGTGATCTTAAATTTTAGAGATACATCAGATTCAATATAGAGCTCCTACAAAGTTAAAAAAGGTGTGTAGTTTTTTTTAAATTTTGCATAAATTTTGGTTTGAAAAATTAGTTTGAAGGAATTCAAAGGGCATAGTGAAGCATAATTATAATTAATTGATGCCTCGAAGAAAGAAAATGGAAACAATTAGTAAGCAACTTGAAAGCTCTAGCATGACTCATGAGGAAGAAATGGAATATGATATATCAAAATTACGAGACCAAGTACAACAAAATTCACTCTCACAAAAAGTAACAAAAGCTAAGATGAATGGTTTAAAGAAAGGCATGGAAGCTAAGATGAATGTGTGGAAGATAATATAGATGGTTTAAAGAAAGTTGTGGAATCTAAGATGAATGACGTGGAAGCTAAGATGGAAGGAAAAATGGAAGGTTTGAAGATAGATTTGACAAAGTTGCTACAAGAAATGCTTACTAATGGTGAAATCGTAGTAAATCAAACTCATGAAGAGAAGAAAATAAATGTTAATCATGATTTCATAGATTCTAACACTGGATTGAAGACCCACCATGTTCCAAAGATCGATATGAGAAAGTTTGATGGCAAGGATCCTGTAACATGGATACTACATATGGAGCAATATTTTGATCTCCATAATGTGCAAAACACACAAAAGGTACGCATTGCAACTTTATATTTGGAACCAAATCAGTTTGTATGGTATTGATGGCTTTTCTCTCGTAAATGAATTGTCACTTGAAATTTTTACGGAAGAAATGATAGCACATTATGAAGATACAAAAGGAAACACCTTTTTTAACCAATTGATAAATCTCAAACAAAAGGGTTCAATGGTGGAGCACATTGAGGACTTCCAAAAATTGAATATAAGGGTAAAAGATATTCCAAAGGAGCATAGGATCGATTTGTTCATAGGGAATTTAAAGGATAACATCCAACATGAGTTTCACCTTTGGGAACCTAATTCATTGGAGAAGGTATATAGGTTGGTAAGAAAAATGGAAAAAAGATTATGGCAACAAGGAAGCCTACCACTCACAACTATAAGGATGGAAGTGTTGTTGTCCCTAGCCTTCCAAAACCTACAAGGTTGACACCACAACAATTCGAAGAAAACAGGGAAAAAGGGATTTATTACAGTTGTGATAGAAAATACACTAAAGGTCATAAGTGTGCTAAGAAGAAATTATTTTACATAGATTGTGAAGAGGAGGAATAAAAGGAACAAGAAATGTAAAAATAAGAGGATATACCTAGAACCCTAGAGAAAGAAGAAATGTATCCAACCATATCTTGTAATGAATTGGATGGAATTAACACTACTCAAACTATCAATATAAAAGGACATGTCAACAAGAAAAATTTAATAGTGTTGATTGATTCAGGTAGTACCCATAATTTTATTCATTGTAAGATAGCCAAGGAATTGAATTGCTTCCTATATCGAGTACTAGAGTGTCAAGTGATGGTTGCAAGTGGAGGAACCCTAAATTGCTCTAGAAAGTGCCATAATATAAAGGCATCCATTGGAGAATATGTATTGAATAGCCCAATGCTTTCCATTCCAATGGGTGGTGCTGATGTTGTACTAGGAGTCTAATGGCTACAATCAGTGGGTATAATAGCTTTTAATTTTCAAGAACTTTTCATGAAATTTTGATCAGAAGGAAAGGAAGTTGAATTAAGGGGTATCTCAGGGAAACTGAGAAAGATAATCATCTCTAACAGAATGACAAAGATTCTAAAGAAAGAACAACGAGGTGTAATTTCACAATTATGTTCGCTAGAGGTTCCCACATTGAAATCATCTATTTATCGATATCTCCAAACAGTCTTGGACAATCATTCCAAGGTATTTGAGACTCACAAAGGCCTCCCACCTATTCTTGATCATGATCATGCTATTCATTTGATTCTAGGAAGTGTTCTTCCAAACATCAGGCCTTACAGATATCCCTATGCCCAAAAGAGTGAAATTGAACATATGGTTGAAAAAATGCTAGAGGCTGGTATAATTCAACCTAGTTAATGTTCTTTCTTACCTCCAGTTGTATTGGTGCACAAGAAGGATGGATCATGGTGAATGTGTCTATATTATAGGGATCTCAACAAGATCACTATTAAAGATAAACTTCCTATTCCCATCATTGATGAATTATTGGATGAATTGCATGGATCAATTTACTTCACCAAGTTGAATCTTCATTCAGGATATCATTAGATCAGAATGAAGATTGAAGACATTCTGAAAACAACATTTAGAACTCATGAGGGTCATTATGAATTTTTGGTCATGCATTTTGGCCTTACCAATGAACCTTCTACATTTCAAGGTTTGATGAATTCCATTTTCAAACCCTTCCTTAGAAGTTTGTGTTAGTATTTTTTGATGATATACTAATCTACATCAAGTCTTGGAAGGATCATGTCCAACATGTTGACAAGGTGCTCAAACTATTGGAGGAGAAACAATTATATGCAAAAATCTCCAAATGTTTCTCTCGAGTACAAGAGGTGGAATATCTAGGTCATAATGTATCTCATGAAGGTGTTAAGGTAGACCCTAGCAAAATTAAAGCCATTAAGGAATGAAAAATCCCCACATCCATAAAGCATTTGTGAGGATTTATTGGGTTGAAAGGTTATTATCACAAGTTTGTTAAGAATTATGGGAGAATAGCAACACTTCTAACAACATTATTGAAGGAAGATTCATTTTTATAGACTCATGAAGCAACAAAAGTCTTTGAACATCTTAAAGAGGCAATGTGCCAAGAATCGATCTTAGCTATGTCGGACTTCACAAAAACCTTTATTGTGGAATGTGATGCCTTAGGAAATGGAATTCATGTTGTTTTAATGCAATAAGAAAGACCCATTTCTTTCTAAAGTCGTTCAATCAAAGGAAAGTATTTACAAAAAGCTATTTATGAGAAGGAAATGTTGGCAATACTACATGCACTTAAGACATGACGACCCTACCTAATAGGAAGACACTTCAAGGTAAAAACAAACCATGATTGTCTTAAGTAATTTTTGGAACAAATATTGTCTTCATAAGAGTATAAAAATGGGTGACAAAGATGTTGGGTTATGACTTTGAAATCATATACAAAAAAGAGAATAGAAACGTTGTGGTAGATGCACTCTCAAGAAAGGATGAGGATGTGGAATTTTTTATTTGTGCCATTTCTATTATCCAACCAGATTGGATAAATGAAGCAAGGGATGAATGGAAGAATGGCGAAGAAGTGTGGGCACTCATTCAAAAGTTACAACAAGATCCCAATACATCTCATACATTTAACTGGAAAAATGATTCGTTATGGTACAAAGATCGGTTATAACTATGTAAGAATTCCCAACTCAAACAAAATATTCTTATGGAATTTCACACTTCTCCCTTAGGAGGGAACTGAGGATTTTTAAAAACTTACCATAGGGTTAAGAAGGAATTTTTTTGGGATGTGCTTAAATTATATATTCAAAATTTTGTGGCAGATTTTTTTTTTTTCCAACAAAATAAAGTTGAAACAATTAATATCCCAAGTCTCTTACATTCTTTATCCATTCCAAGCCAATGTTGAGAGGAGGTTTCAATGGATTTTATCATAGGTTTACCCAAGTTTGAAGGAAAGAGTGTCATCATGGTGGTAGTTGACAGACTTACCAAGTATACACACTTTTATGCATTATCTCATCCATTTAAAGCCAATATAGGTTCTACTGCATTTATGGAAATAATTCAAAAGCTACATGGAAACCCATAGATTATTGTAAGCGAAAGAGATCCCATTTTCACTGGAACTTTTTGGACAAAATTATTTTCTTGTCTCAGTACTCATTTAGCTCATAACACATAGCTCATCTTATCATCCTCAATTTCATGGCCAAACTGAGATAGTAAATTTTTTTTTCGAAGGATATGTTCATTGCTTTGTCTTTGATAAACATACATAATGGGTCGAATGTTTGCCTCAGTTTGAATGGTGGTATAACACTTCCTTCCATACTACAACAAAAATGACTGCATTTACGACACTTTATGGATATCATCCACCATCCATCACATCATATTTAAGAGAAAATTCTAAGGTTTAATAAGTGGAAGATCACATCAAGCATCAACAACAAGTTCTCCAACGCTTAATGGATAACCTCATTTTGGCGTAGAATAAAATGAAACAATAGGCATATCAACATTGCAGTGAAATAAGTTTTGGTGTAGGTGACTGGGTATTCCTATGGCTACAACAATATAAAAAAATGTCCACAAACAAGCTAAGAAGGATTATAAATTATCACCAAAGTATTATGGTCCATATATGGTGTTGCAAAAGATTAGTACCATGGCATACAAATTGGAGCTTCCTGCATTTTCCCGAGTGCACCCAATTTTCTGTGTTTCATGTTTAAAGAAGGTTATAGGTGACAAGCTCCCAGTTTAAACAATATTTCCAGAACTTGACAAAGAAGGAAAAATCATATTGGAACGTGAAGTAGTCACAGAAACAAGAAATTGACAGCTATGAAATTGATCAATTTCGGAGTATCTCATAAAGTGGAAGAAATTACCTGCTAAATATTCCACATGGGAGGATGGGAATTTTATACAGAAGCATCCATAACTACTCAAGCATTAAGGAAAACACTTTTTTTAAGGAGAGGGGCATGTTAGGTCCCTATAATACTAGTGATTCCCCCATTATTGTCATTGTAGCCCTTATTGTTATTATTGTGCCCCTATTGTCCCCATATTGTTATTAGTGTGCCCCCAGAGAAGCCCACTATTATTATTGTTTTGCCCTTATATTATTATTGTTATGTCGGCTTTGATTATATTGTGATCCCTTAGAATTCTATATATAGAAATGAGGTTTAGTCATTTGTAGCATCCAATAATTGTTCATTTGTGTGATGTAAAGGAGCTTGCCCCCTCGAAGAGGCTGATTTTGAAGTCGTTGATCTATATTTTCTATCTTTTTGTGAGCTGGTTCATACCACTCCCTCTCTCTCTCTCTCTCTCTCTCTCTCTCTCACACACACACACACACACACACACACACATATTTCAACGAGGGAAACCTAGAATCAAATGTATACAATCATAAGTAATTTTTTTTGTGAAGAATGAAATCATAATATAAAAAGCATAGAGTAAAAGCTGGCTTTTAGATGCTTTAATTACAAGCACTCGCCTTGCATACAACTTCCTGTAAAAATAATATCATTCCTTTCCCGGTGTACTTGAATGAACGAGTCCCTCTTGTTTTCTCATGCAATTCAATCACTTTTAATTATTTCCATTAATTTTTATTCTATATTTCATTAACTCTTTGCAAGCCTTCTTTCTCTCTATCAACATTTGTCTTTTCATCTTCCATCCTTTTGAAAATCACTTTGAACTTCTATTTACTCTAATTCTTTCAATTTTTGCTTAAGTTTAAGTATTTTTTTTTTTGTCTAAATCCCTACTAGGATGCTTATTTTCGTCTTTGCAGTGATTAATTAAAGCTTGAACTACTAGCTAAAATTTATTCAACTCTATTGCCATAAGTATTTCTTTTGTCTAAATCCCTACTAGGATGCCTATTTTCTTCTTTCCGGCGACTAATTAAAGCTTGAATTGCTAGCTAACTCTATTGCCAAAGTTGTACCAAATCTGCTATAAATCATTATAACTTGTCACACACCTACTAGTATTCTAATTTCCATACATAATTTTATCTTAAATGGTAACATGTTACTCTAATCATTACACATGTTATTTCCTATCATCACACCAACAAGATTCTTCAGAAGATCTATTTTTATCTCCCATAAAACCATGATAGCCTTTTGTAGACCTACTACAATCATGTTTTCACCCTATGATAACACAATCACAAACCTATCATAAAACCCATTTCAAAACATGTCATCGGTTTTTACCAATTCCCCAGTTGGATCCTACAATGATATTAGAACCTACCTATGAAAAAACCCTATGATTACCCATAATTTATGTTACTAACCTGTGACACACCTGTGACAACATAGGTATCACTTGTTGTAGTACCTATAGTAAGTTTTTCACCCACTTATGATAGTATATCATAAACCGGTAAATAATCCTGATACTAACCATTGGTCAACCTACTTGTAATACTCTATCACAACCTATAAACATACTCTTCATCTACCTATGACAAGATGGTCATAAACCTATAAGGGACCTGTCACCTCCCTTTGAGTAATTTGCTATAGTTGTAATGTACCTAGTATAACCTGTCATAATCCATTGCAACTTGTTCACCCATTGGTGATAAACGATACTATGGTAACCTATCATATAGTTGTTATGAATATATTGTAATCTTATTATTAAAATTGTGTCACATCTGGTGAGATCTTGGGACATCTCATGGTACCTGTGACATCTAGATGGTACTTGTGATCAAAACAACTTATAATTTGTTATATGTTTGTCATATTTGGTAGTTGTTAACTAGTCAACATCTTACCATGTGATCCTGATTATATCATTGCTATTATTGCAATCTAACCTATATATAATTCTTTGCATAAATTTTCGATCTTCACCTCCTTATAGCCCCACCATTTGTTGTTCTTGCATAATACTATCATTCAGTATCATAATCCTGTACTAGTTTGGTAGACACCATGTTTTTTCAACATGTAAACTATGCCATTTCACGACTTTATTTATTTACTTGGTCCTCATCTCTGACTTTTGAGTACCCATCAACATCCTCAATGCTACATTTATCAAGTAGAATCCTAAGTTTAGGATAGTTGATTAAAAATCAAACATGCCCATAAAGATATTAGTCCACTCACACCATTTTATTCCTAGGAGTTATAATTCTTAATTCATGTAATCATAACATAAAATGAAGAATATATGTACAAGAAATCAACACTTATCAGATTAGTTCTCATATCAGATAACACATGAACACTACAACATATTGCTACCAATCAGCAGGAAATCACTCAAGACATATTCATGCTTCACACACACACACACACACACACACACACACACACAAACACATACACACACACCACACACATTCTCTCTCTCTCTTTTCTCTCTCTCTCTCTCTCTCTCTCTTCTGTATATATATTATATCTATATTATATATATATATATATATAATATATATATATTATATAGTGTTTAGAAACAAATCCTTCTTTTTCTAGTAGGTCACAAAATTCAGTCAATGTTGTTGTCTGGTTATGTGGTTTTCATCATTTCTCATGTATGGATTATCCACCACCTGTAATTTATGTTGTTATTATCATTATAAAATTATCCATTTCTATTTTCATATTTTATTGGTTTCCATTCATCCAATCCCTACCCGAAACAAGTCTCTGCTCAAAGTCAACATGAGCCTATTGTGCTCCTATAGGTCCCCAAAACTTTTTTGTACACAAACTTTCCCATATCCTAATTTTGGGTCTACTAAATTATTTTGTTAGTCAATATCTTTCCCACTGATTGCTCACTTACTAAATTATGATACTTGGGCTAATAGTTATGCCCTCTAGAAATTTTAACTGGATCGTCTATTTTTCAACACCTGTAGCTTCTTGTGAGATTCTATCCAAAAATTCTCATCCAAATTGCATTTCTGGATTTGGAAAAATATTCTTTGTGGCAATGGATTTGTATTGTATATCTTCTTGTGTTGTTTTGACTGCTCGACTGAAAATTATGGCTGCGGAATGAAAAAAATTATTAGGCCATTTTTTCCCTTTTTAAGATTGATGTAGCTTTCCTTGCAATTTTTTATGGAATTTTAAGCTTTAACCTAATATCTATGTTCATCATTGTAATCGATTCATCATTGGATTTCCAAGAACTGCTTATCCAATTCCTTTATCAAGACAAAAAGTTATGCCCTCGACAAGCTCTTCTTATTGGGCCTATATTTTACCTCTTTTTGAACACTTGTGCCTTTTCTTGTAAATTTCCCTAAACTATTGTGCTCATATCAAAATGTTGGGTTGAAATTCATTTTCTACCTGGAATTACCCTTCTAGTGATTAGCTAGGGATCAAATTATGATTTTTGGGTGCAAATATATGCTTCTACAACCCAACTTTTCAGTTGTTTTGAACTTTAATTATCTTTCAAAATTTTGGTGTTCTTGCAACGCCTAAAATTTCTTGAGTAGATCCATCCATATCACTCCTAACTATCATAAACCCACATAAATGAATTTAAATAAATAAGTGTTGTATGTGAACTACACCCTTATCCAATATCCACTTAATACCCATGTTGGAGCAAAGTATACACATATATATTTGTATTAAAATACGATCGAGATTTGAATTCTCCCTTTCTACCCTACGAGCAACACCAACATCCCCATATTACCATGTAACGAGAAAAAAAACAATATAGTTGTAGGTGAGGTTCCCTATGTCGTTAACCACTATATATATATATATATATATATCCACCTCACCTGGTGGTATTATGCCCCATTTATTACAGTCATGAATTAATCAGTTGCAAGGTTCGAATTGGTCTACCACTGCAGACAGAGGGATTAATTTTTGTCTGTTTTATTCACTCATAGGGTTGGCATTGCTACATCGCAGTCTCATTCACTTCATAGGGTTTTGTTAACCTCCAAATAGGTAAACGCTCAGAACATGGAAAACACTTAGAAGAGCCAAGGCATACAGAGAAAGGAAATTTCAGATTTTGTGGAAACAAATCATTTGGGTCAAGTCAAAATTGCTTCAACAAACAAAAAAAGGAAGTGGATTTGGGTAAACGCAAAGAAATATGATGGCATTTTAAGGCATATCCTTGCTCACCTTAAATGGGGACAAATGAGAAAGAAACCAACTGAGAGAAAGAAAATAAATAAGAGAATTAAAAATAAAGAAGAATCAATCATTTATAGTCCCACATCTACACCTCTTGGTCATTAGATCTATATGTCTAAGAATTGATGAAGGCCAGGACAAGGTTGGATATTTTGGAAGCCAGAGAATAGGAAAGGGACCGCAAAATCTTAGAGATCACAGTTGAAAACTGATGTCTAATGGAAGGTAATAGAATTTTAAAAGAACAGGTAACAATGTTACAAGAGGCTCTAAAGATAGGAAAACAAGAATGGCAAAGCATGAAGATTGTGTGGCAAAGCATGAAAGGTTTAATAACAACAAACAAGGATGTGATAATTTCTAAACATACTCAGGTAGATACATAGGTATCTCAGCAAAGAGACATTTCCAAAGAGAAGGAAAAAATGAATAGTGGGAAAGATAGTCCAAAAGAAATCAAAGCTAGAGCTAAAGACGCTAATGGTTACGTAGGGACAAAGGAAGAAGAAGGTGCAAGTGCTCGTAGAGCACAAGGAATAGAACACAAAGAAAGATAGTATAGGAAACCAAACTTTATTATCATGGGAAGAAGAGATTACAGGAAGAATGAAATTAATCTCAATTTGATAAGAGACTTTCTAAAAGTGAAACTACATTGGAAAGGGCAAATTTGCCAAGCAAGAAGGGTTGGGAGGATATGTGAAGAGAGGCCTCGACCCATAGAAGTCACCATGGCAAGTGTACAAGAAAAACGACATCTTTTCGGCAAAAAGAAACCCTTAAAATGTTTACACTTCTTCCTCGATGAAGATTTAACCAAAAAACAATAAGAGGAGAGAAGGGATGAAGTGGAAAGAATTAGAGAAACAAGAAATGGAGGGAAAAAGGCATGGTTGTACAATGGAAAGTCGTTATTGCAATGTTTAGGTCTCTAGGAAAGTCAATGTAGCAAGCTAGTAGTAAAGAAAAAATAGAGAATTCAATAATAGAGATGAAAGAAAAAAAAGCAACATGGACAAAAAGGGTTGAAGACTCAAATTTGAGTCTTATGTGCCAAACTGTGTAGCAGTCAAATCCTACCCAGGTCTACCTAATTTTAGTTTGCTGGAATTGTAGAGGTTATCCTTGGAGGAGGGGACCTGGGTTAGGGTCTATTATGGAAGGTAGAGACATATTTTTTCTCACAAAAACTCATGAGCATGATAGTTACAAAAATCCTGTGTTTGACGGTTATTTGAAGTTGGAAGTTTGGAACAAGGTAGCAGAAAATGGAAAAGGGTATGGGGAAATACTAGTTTTAGTGAAATAAAAAGAAGGCCGTCACATTTAGTTAATTAAAAAGATCCAAATAAACAATATTTATGGTTTAAAATATTAGAAAATGAGAATCACATAAGTATTTCACCATGCTATTTTTCCCCTCAAGTCTAAAAAACTTACAAAAATAAGGGGCTTGACAACAAGGATCTGTATGCAGCTTTAAAACAAGATATTGTTGTGTACTCTCAGTAGGGATAAGTTCTTTTAGTGGGATATTTCAATTCTAGAACAACAAATAATCAAGTTATCATTATTTTTTGCAAAGAGGATACCAATCCTATTTGGCTCACTGAAGAGGAGAATCCCCAACTGGTGAGGTGTTCAGAAGATGACAAAGTTAGCAATCATTTTGGAGAGGATTTTCTTAGATTGTGTGGGGCTTTCAAATTAATTATTTGAAATGGTCTAGATAGATGGAAAAGGTCTGGGAAGTTTACTTGCAACACATACAATGGGGCAAGTGTCATTGACTATGTGATGTATTCACAAAGTTTAATGGAAAAGATATACAAAGTTAGTATTGGAGAGCATATTTCGGACTTAAAATTAGACCATAACCGACTTTATATAAGGTTATCATGGTTAGAAGAAAAACCCAATGCTCTCGACAGTCACTATCAAGGGGAAATATTATTCTACACAAGAAAATTGTACTATCTTCAAGACAATGTTAGAGAGATTAATTATGAAGGAGAAAGCTAGTTTCAAAAGCTCCAATAATCATCTTAAGAAGTGCAAAAGAGAAAAAAATAGGAAATCAAAATCAAATTGTTTTCCTGTAAATGCTTGGTTTGACGAGGAATGCAAAATAGCAAGGAGAACCTTGAAAAAGGAAGGAAAGGAGAAGATGAATGTAAAGTTATTTAAGCAAATACTAAAAAGGAAAAAAGATTTCATGAAAACAATGAGAGAAGAGTTAATATATTTAAGCAATAATAATCCAAATATTTTCTGGCAGGAATTGCGGCCAATGAAGAAGCAAATTGAAAATAATATTACAACCAATCAATGGTTTGAATATGCAAGGAAACTCTATGAGAAAGAATCTAAGGCAGATTCCCCTCCTAGGATCAACACAAATTCAAAGGTCTTCACATTACAAGAGGTGGAGAATGGAATTAAGAAGCTAACGTTGAAAATGGCAACAATAAATGCTAAAAATAGAAGTGCTAAAAATAACACTGTTTTAAATAGTAGTTTAGGTACCAGTGCTGGACTAAGCAACAAGGAATGAAAAATGGAAGTGCTAGAAATAACATTGTTATTTTTAGCAGTTCGGGATAGATTTCTATTTTAGTCAGTCCCTAAACTAAAATAGTGAAGTAAAATTTGAATTTGATCTTAAGAGCTGTTTGTAAAATAATTAATGAATTCATCTTGAGTTAATTTGTTAAGGAAAATCAAACATGAAGTCTATGTGGGGGCATGCAATAGTTTCTCCATTAATTGAGGAATTTATCCATTAGTTAAAGAGATAAGGATGAGTTGTAATTAGTTGGCTCAGTTAACTGAGTCAAGTCCAGTTAGATTAATTCAAACAGTTTGTTGAATTAATGTAAGTTCAATTAGTTAATGCTTGCATGCATGTAACTTTTGCAATTCAGATAACTGAATATTCTCTCATAAATAACTCATGCATGTTAGTTCAGATAAAGACCCATTTGAGATCAGAGGAGGGACAATGTACTATCAATTGGATGGATTTTTCCTATAAAGGAAACTCATTTATGTAGAAGGAATTATCTCCTTCAGGTTTGTGTAGTTATTTCAGAGGTCAGAGCAGTGTGTGAGGGATTATTACACATAGGTGGCAGCTTGAGGACCGAGGAGAAACTATGCAAGGAAATATGAGGCATGGAGGGTAGAGGAAAAGGTTTGTGAGAAGCCTTTGATTGTCTATGAGTAGTATTGTTTGATTACAGAGAGAGTAGGATAGCTTGAGAGTTGATTCTTTTTGTAACTTGAACAAGATTTCCACTTGTATGATAATACAAAGATTGGGGTTTTGGGATGGGGCTTTCCTCGGGTTATTTCTTTTGTGTTATGTGTGATTGATTTCTCTTTCTCAGTTATATGTGTTCTCATTGATCTTGCTCAATTCGATTAATCTTCCATAAAGTGTTGTAGAAGTAGATCTTATATTGTGTTTTAGTATATTGCATAATCTGTTGATCTATAGTGGGAATTTCTACATGGTATTGAAGAAAGTGTGATCAAGGTGAAGAACAATATAGTAGAAGGAGAAGTTTGAAGTTTTTGGTTCGTGAATATAGAAATCGAGTTCTTATCACATCTCAATTTCACCAATGGCATTAAGCGGTTTAAGACTTGAGTATGCCCTTGATGGCAGCTCAAATTATATAGCTTGGAAGGATCACATGGAGGTAGTATTAGAGGATAACGATCTAAAGGACTTCATTGATCAAGAAGTCTCCAATCCGACGGATGCTACTCAACTAGCAGAATGGAAGAAATGTGTGGCTAGAGCAAGGAGAATCCTCCTGGAGGGAGTTGGAGATCACATTGTCTCAAGCCTCCATGGGAAGGAGAAATTGTTTTTGATGTGGAAAACATTGAAATTTTTATATCAAAACAACAATGATCAGAGGAAGCTGGTGTTGAAATACAAGCTTCGTAAGATAAATTGTGAAAAGGGAGACACGATCTCTACATATCTAAACAAGCTCACCACCTACAGGGATGAGGTTGGAAGTATAGGGATCATGAACGCTAATGATGAAATGGTGAGTCTTGCACTGCTCTGTCTTCCTAAGAGATGGCATAGCTACCAAGACTCGGTTAATGGAAGAGAAAAACTGCCAGATTGGGAACAAATTTGGTCAGATCTGATGCAAGAGGAGATAAGAAGAAGCACCAGAAATGGATTTTCTTCATCCAAGGAGGATGAAGAAAGTTGTGCCTTAGTGAGTAAGGTAAAGAAAGGGAAGGAGAAGGATTCTCATCCCAAATCGAGTTCTTCCCATGGTGGGAAGAAGTTTGACAAATCGAAAGTGTGATGCTTTCGTTATCATGAAGTGGGCCATTGTGCTACAAATTGTCCACTGAGGAAATCCAAGAATGGATCTGTGGAAGGATCAGAAGGTGAGGCACTGGCCTCCCAATTCGAGTTGGATTTCACACTTTTCGCATGCATGGTTTCATCCATGTTGGGAAGTGGTTGGTTTCTTGACAATGGAGCTTCTTTCCACATGACTGGCAACAAGATTTTATTTAGTACCTTAGAGGAGAAGGATTTCTAGATGTGGATCGTGATGGGTAATGATGAGAAGTATAGTGTCTCAGGTGTAGGTATGGTTTTTTTTTAGAGGGAGCATGGAGCTCACATTACCTTGATCGATGTAAAGTATGTACCAGGACTGAAGAAAAATTTGGTGTCGATTGCGATGTTATGATGTAGTCTTCAGTAAGAGAAAGATTTTCCTTAGACACATCATCATGAGACAGGTGAAGTAGATCGGTTCCTGAGTCAAGAATCTGTATGCTCTTGAGGTTCAAGATGCATGCAAAGCCTTGAGGATCAAGGAAACTAATGGAGACTTGGTGGTTGAGAGGGATAGTACATTACCTCTTAGCATTCAACCACAGGAGAAGTCTTAGACGATTGTGGAGGAGCCATGATTGGTGAAGTAGCTTTAGGAGGTTGTAGAGTAGCCACAACTGGGGAAGCCGAGAGGAGATAGAGTGGAGGCATCCACTCATGCAAAGACCTCCAGTAGGGGGAAATTTTGAGCCAAGTGGGCAGAGGGATCACATGCATCCATACCTCGAGGTCGGAGGTGGGGAGATGTGGAGTGATTGTCCCAAGAAGGCTGGAATAGGGACAAGATCCTTGAGGTACCCAACCTCTTTGATTCGACTTTACTATGGGAGCCCTAATGAGGAGTAGTAGGACTGGCTGAGTGGGTAGAGACAGATGTGGATGGATGTTAGGTCCGTATAATACTAGTGATGCCCCCATTAATATTGTAGTTGTATTCCTTATTAATATTGTTGTACCCCTATTATCCCCATATTATTATTACTGTGCCCCATAGAATCTCTCTATTGTTATTTTTGTGCCTTTATATTATTATTGTTAGCTCACTTTAGTTATATTGTGACCCCTTAGACTCCTATATATAGAAAAGAGGTTTTGTCATTTGAATCATCCAAGAATTATTCATTTGTGTAATGTAAAGGAGGTTGCCCCCTCGAAGAGGCTGAATTCTAAGGCATTCAACTACCTTTTCTATCTTTCTGTGAGCTGGTTTCATAACATTTGGTATTAAAGCTTTAGATTTTGGGGTTTCACTGCTCCAAATATGTCATCGTGGTATTTTTTCTATAACTTTTTTTTTGCGACATTTCGGAAGTGAAAAAAACCTATTTGAGAGGAAATCGCACTGAACCTCAGATTTGAATTTCAAAGCTTTTCGTGCTATATTTGTGGAGATATGATCTCAGGAAGTTGCTATTTTTGCAAACTCCTGAATTACATTCCAAACAGGTGACCTGGGGAAAATCATCATAACTTTTTCTCTGACCATCAGATTGAAATTTTGTAAGAAGGTACAGAAAGAGGATAGATTGTAGTTTCTTGTAGATATTTTTTAGAGCCAAAGGTCGAAATAGTGACACATGGAACTTCATACAAGTTCGCTCTTTTGGAAAGGTCTATAATAAGGTCATCTTGGGATATTGTACATAACTCTTGCTTGGAGAATCCAATTTGGATTAGACTTGTGGAATTGGGAAGAGGACGCAGAGGGATACTACAGGTCACAATTTCAGAACTAGATGATCTGAAATTACAGAGATACATCAGATTCAATATCAGGCTCCTACACAGTGGAAAAAGGTATGTAGCTTTTTTTTAATTTTTGCATAAGCTTGGTTTGAAAAATTAGTTTGAAGGAATTCAAAGGGCATAGTAAAGCATTATTATTGGTAATTGATGCCCTGAGAATAGAAAATGCAAACACATAGTAAGCAACCTGAAAGATCTAGCACGACTCATGAAGAAGAGGAATAAATGAAACATGATTTATCAAAATTACGAGACCAATTGCAACAAGTGTCACTTGCACAAAAAGGTGTAGAAGCTAAGATGGATGGTTTAAAGAAAGGAATGGAAGCTAATATGAATGGCATGGATACTAAAATGGATGGCATGGATGATTAGATGGAAGAATTGAAGATAAAATTGAATAAGTTTCTACAAGAAATGGTCACTAATGGTGAAAGGGTAGTAAAGGAAATTCATGATGAGAACAAAATAAATGTTAATAATGATTCTATAGACTCTAATGTTGGATAGAAGACCCACCATATTCGAAAAATCGATATGAGGAAGTTTGATGGCAAGGATCCCGCAACATGGATATTATAGATGGAGCAATTTTTCAATCTCAATAATGTGAAAAACACACAAAAGTTACGTATTGAAACTTCATATTTGGAACCAAAACAGTTTGTATGGTATCAATGGCTTTGCTCTCGTAAACAAATTATCACTTGGGAAATTTTTACAGAAGAATTGACAAAACATTATGAGGATACAAAAATAAACACTTTTTTTAGCCAATTGATAAGTCTCAAACAAAAGGGTTCAATAATGGAACACATTGAGGAGTTCCAAAAATTGAACATAAGGGTAAAAAATATTCCAGAGGAGCATAGGATTGATG
>APFE031593532.1:47941-62407 GCA_000404065.3 Pinus taeda
ATTGTGAAGAGGAAGAAGAAAAGGAGCAAGAAAGGTCAAAAGAAGAGGATATACTCCAGGAACAATGCCTAGATAAAGAAGAAATGAATCCGGCCATATCTTGTAATGCATTGGTTGGAATTACCACTCCTCAAACCATCAAGATAAAAGGACAAATGAAGATGAAAAAGGTAATAGTGTTGATTAATTCAAGAAGTACCCACAATTTTATTCATTGCAAGATAGAAAAAGAATTGAATTGCTTCCTATATCCAACACCAGAGTGTCAAGTGATGGTTGCAAATGGAGGAATGATAAATTGCTCTGGAAAGTGCCATAATATCAAGCTATCCATGGGAGAATATGTATTGAAAAGCCCAATGCTTTCCATTTCAATGGGAGGTGCTAATGTTGTACTAGGAGTCCAATGGCTACAATCCTTGGGTAAAATAGCTTTTAACTTTCAAGAACTTTTCATGAAATTTTATGTGGAAGGAAAGGAAGTTGAATTAAGGGGTATTGCAAGGAAACCGAGAAACATAATAAGCTCCAACAATATGACAAAGCTTCTAAAAAAGGAACAACGAGGTGTAATTGCACAATTATGTTCACTAGATGTTTCCACATCGAAATCATCTATTTCTCGAGATGTCCAAAATGACATGGACAATCATTCTAAGGAATTTGAGGCTCTCAAAGGTATCCCACCTATTTGTGATCATGATCATGCTATTCATTTGATTCCAGGAAGTGTTCCTCCAAACATCAGGCCGTACAGATATCCCTATGCCCAAAAGAGTGAAATTGAACGTATGGTTGTAGAAATGCTTGAGGTTGGTATAATTCAACCTAGCCAAAGTACTTTCTCTGCTCCAGTAGTATTGGTGCATAAGAAGGATGGATCATGGTGCATGTGTCAGAATTATAGGGAGCTCAACAAACTCACTATTAAAGATAAGTTCCCCATTCCTGTCATTGATGAATTATTGGATGAATTGCATGGATCAATTTACTTCACCAAGTTAGATCTTCGTTTAGGATATCATCAAACCAGAATGAAGGCTCAAGAAATTCTGAAAACAACATTTAGAACTCATGAGGGTCACTATGAGTTTTTGGTCATGCCTTTTGGCCTTACCAATGTAGCTTCTACATTTCAAGGTTTGATGAATTCCATTTTCAAACCATTCCTTAGAAAATTTGTGTTAGTATTTTTTGATGATATACTAATCTACAATAAGTCTTGGAAGGATCATGTTGAACACATTGACAGGGTGCTACAACTATTGGAGGAGAAACAATTATACGCAAAAAGATCGAAATGTTTCTTTGGAGTACAAGAGGTGGAATATCTGGGTCATATTGTATCTCGTGAAGGAGTTAAGGTAGACCCTAGCAAAATTAAAGCCATTATGGAATGGGAAATCTCCACATCCATAAAGCATTTGCAAATATTTGTCGAGTTGACAAGGTATTATCGCAAGTTTGTTAAAAATTATGGGAAAATAGTAGCACCTCTAATAGCATTGTTGAAAAGAGATTCATTTTCATGGACTTTAGAAGCAACAAAGGCCTTCGAATATCTTAAAGAGGCAATGTGCCAAGCACCGGCTTAGCTACACCAGACTTCACAAAAACCTTTATTGTGGAATGTGATGCTTCCGGAAATGGAATTGGTGTTGTTTTAATGCAAGATGAAAGACCCATTGCTTTTGAAAGTCGTCCAATTAAGGGAAAGTATTTACACAAAGCTATATATCAAAAGGAAATGTTGGCAATACTACATGCACTTAAGTAATGGTGACCCTACCTAATGGGAAGACACTTCAAGGTAAAAATGGATCATGATAGCCTTAAATACTTTTTAGAACAAAGATCATCCTCTAAAGAACAACAAAAATGGGTCACAAAAATGTTGGGTTATGACTTTGAAATCATATACAAAAAAGGGAAGCAAAATGTTGTGGCATATGCATTCTCAAGAAATGATGAGGATGTGGTAGCATTGTTGTGCGCCATTTCTATTATCCAACCAGATTGGATAAATGAAGCAATGGAGGAATGGAAGAATGACGAAGAAGTGTGGGCACTTATTCGAAAGTTACAACAAGATTCCAGTACATCTGATACATTTAGCTGGAAAAATGGTTCATTATGGTACAAATATCGCTTATACTTCTGTAAGAATTCCTGACTCAAACAAAAGATTCTTCTAGAATTGCACGCTTCTCCCTTAGGAGGGCACTCAAGATTTTTAAAAACTTACCATAGGGTTAAGAAGGAATTTTTTTGGGATGGCCTTAAATCGGATATTCAAAAGTTTGTGGCGGAATGTTTGATATGCCAACAAAATAAAGTTGAAACAATTAAGACACTAGGTCTATTATGACCTTTATCCATTCCAAGCCAACATTGGGAGGAGGTTTCAATGGATTTTATCATAGGTTTACCCAAGTCTGAGGGAAAGAGTGTCATCATGGTGGTAGTTGATAGAGTTACCAAATATGCACACTTTTGTGCATTATCACATCTATTTAAAGCTAGTATAGTTTCTACGGCATTAATGGAAACAATTCAAAAGCTACATGGAAACCCAAAGATTATTGTAAGTGACAGAGATCCCATTTTTAAAGGAGATTTTTGGACAAAATTATTTCTTGTCTTGGTATTCAGTTAGCTCATAGCTCATCTTATCATCCGCAGTCTGAAGGGCAAACAGAGATAGTAAATAAATGTTTGGAAGGATATATTTGTTGCTTTATATTTGATAAACAGACACAATGGGTCAAATGGTTGCCTCTGGCTGAATGGTTGTATAACACTTCCTTCCATACTGCAACAAAAATGACCCCATTTATGGCACTTTATGGATATCAGCCACTATCCATCACATCATATTTAAGAGAAAATTCTAAGGTTCAAGCAGTGGAACATCACATCAAGCATCAACAACAAGTTCTCCAACTCTTAAAGGATAACCTCGTGTTGGCGCAAAATAGAATGAAACAATAGGCAGATAAACATCACAGTGAAAGAAGTTTTGATGTAGGTGATTGGGTATTCCTACAACTACAACCATACAAACAAATGTCCTTCAAACAAGCGAAGAAGGATATCAAATTGTCACCAAAGTATTATGGCCCATACAAGGTGTTGCAAAAGATTAGTACTATGGCATACAAATTGGAGCTTCCTGTAGCTTCTCGAGTGCGCCCAATTTTCCATGTTTCATGTTTAAAGAAGGTTATAGGCAACAAGCTCCCAGTTCAAATAATATTGCCAGAACTTGACAAGGAAGGAAAAATTGTATTGGAACCGGAAGCAGTCATAGAAACAAGAACTCGACAACTATGAAATTGATTCATTTTAGAGTATCTCACCAAGTCGAAGAACTTATCTGTTGAAGCTTCCACATGGGAGGATGAAAATTTTATACAGAAGCATCCAGAACTACTCAAGCGTTGAGGACAACACTTTTTTGAAGGAGAGAGGCATGTTAGGTCCCTATAATACTAGTGATGCCCCCATTAATATTGTAATTGTCTCCCTTATTAATATTGTTGCGCCCCTATTGTCCCCATATTGTTATTACTGTGCCCTATAGAATCTCTCTATTGTTATTTTTGTGCCTTTATATTATTAGTGTTAGGTCGATTTGGTTATATTGTGACCCCTTAGACTCCTATATATAGAAAGGAGTTTTTGTCATTTGAATCATCCAAGAATTATTCATTTGTGTAATGTAGAGGAGGTTTCCCCCTCGAAGAAGCTGAATTCTAAGGCGTTCAACTATCTTTCCTATCTTTTTGTGAGTTGGTTTCATAACAATGGAGCGACAGAGAGAGCTACATTGCAAGAATCCCAAGACAGTGCAGAGTTAGTAGGTTGCAACAATGCGAGAGGCACAGGAGTGTTGCACCAGTGCAGGATGACACAGAGAGGTGTGCAATGGTGCAAGATGAATGGAGATGTTGCAGCAGCTCAGAAGTCAGAGAGGGAGCACTTATTAGTGGTAGAGGGATCTTCAACATCTGAGTATGTTTCTAGCCCAACAGAGAGATCAGTTGGGAGTCTTTTGTTTCTAGAGTTGTTGGATCGTCCACACTTGGAAGAGTGTTGCATGCAGAACATTCCAAAGGTTCAGGATTGGGTTTGAGTTGAAGCCTTTGTTATTGAAAGGAAGTGCGGAAAATGGCAACAAGAAATGCTAAAAATAGAAGTGCTAAAAATAGCACTACTATAAATAGTATTTCAGGTACTAGTGTTGGACTGAGCAATAGGGAATGAAAAATGGAAGTGCTAAAAATAACATTGCTATTTTTAGCAGTTCATGATAGATTCCTATTTTAGTCAATCCCTAAACTAAAATAGTGAAGTAAAATTCGAATTTGATCTTAGTAGTTGTTTGTAAAATAATTAATTAATTCATATTGAGTTAATTAGTTAAGGAAAATCAAACATGAAGTCTATGTGGGGACATGCAACAGTTTCTCCATTAAATGAGGAATTTATCCATCAGTTAAAGAGATAAGGATGAGTTGTATTATCGAGTTGTAATTAGTTGGCTCAGTTAACTAAGTCAAGTCCAGTTAGATTAATTCAAACAGGTTGTTGAATTAATGTAAGTTCAGTTAGTTAATGCTTGCATGCATGTAACTGCTGCACTTCAGATAACTGAATATTCTCTCATAAATAACTCATGCATGTCAGTTCAAAGAAAGACTCAGCTGAGACCAGAGGAGGGATAGTGTACTATCATTTGGATGGATTTTTCCTATAAAGGAAACTCATCTAGGTAGAAGAAATTATCTCCTTCAGGTTTGTGCAGTTATTTCAGAGGTCAGAGCAGTTGTGAGGGATTATTACACACAGGTGGCAGCTTGAGGACCAAGGAGAAACTGTGCAAGGAAACAGGAGGCTTGGAGGGTAGAGGAGAATGTTTGTGAGAAGCCTTTGATTGTTTATGAGCAATATTGTTTGATTGTAGAGAGAGCATGATAGCTTGATAGCTGATTCTTTTTGTAAGTTGAACAAGATTTCCATTTGTATGATAATACAGATATTGGAGTTTTAGGCTGAGGCTTTCCCCGAGTTATTTCTTCTATGTTATGTGTGATTGACTTCTCATTCTCAGTGATATGTGTTCTCATTGATATTGCTCAATTCGATTAAGATTTCGTAAAGTGTTGTAGAAGTAGATCTTGTATTGTGTTTTAGTATATTGCATAATCTATTGATCTAAAATGGGAATTTATACAACTAAAAACATGAAAGACAAAGGACTTGGTTGAACTTCAAGTAGAGTATCTAAAATGGGGAATGAATGCTCTTGCACTGTACATCATGGAAATATTGAACAACATCATTCAACAAGGATTCCCAAGAGATTAAACAACTAGCCTAGCAATACCCCTTTTTAAAAGTGGAGACATTAATAATTATCTAAATATAGAACAATTATGATCAATCCTTTGTTTGCAAAGCTTTTTGGTAGCATGGTAGATGACAAAATTAGTAAGTGGGAAGAAGTAAAAGAAAAGAGGGAAAGAGGACAAGTGGGTTTTAGGCTGAAACATTCTACAGTGGATCATGGAATCACGTTGAGACTCATTGTTGAAAAGGTTTGGGAGGAAAAAGAAGAAGTATTTTTATTCTTTGTTAACTTCGAAAAATCATTTGACACAGTCCCTAGGGATAAGTTGTGGCATAGAATGAAAGAACTTGAAATTCCTGTGCATTGTAAAGCCATTGTCTATAGACTTTATGAACAAGTGAACGTCAAAATTAGAACCTCAGTAGGTATTTCAGAAAGCTTTAGAAGTGACATTGCACTCAAGCAAGGTTGCCCTCTATCCCCTACTCTTTTTGATCTATATATTGATAAATTGGAAGAGTGGCTAAATCTACAAGGTGGAGATAGTGTTCAGTTGGGGGAGTTTGTGATAAAGCTTATTTTATATGCTCATGATATTGTATTGATTTCAAAATCAGCCCATGGATTACAAATGCACTTATATGCCCTTGATCATTTTCGTACAACAGTGGGGATGCAAGTCAATACTAGAAATACCAAAACAATGATTTTTTTCTAATAAAAGGAAGAAGAGCCAACATACTTTCTTCTTTGAAGACAACATTCTTGAAGAAATAAATGAGTACAAGCACCTTGGGATTGATTTCAACGACAAAATCAATTGGGAGGACTACAGAAAGAAGAGAATTTTAGCAGGGTGGAAAGCATTATATGCTCTTCAAAACAGATGTAGAGCGGCAGAGTTATGGGATTGGAAAACGATTAAAGTGCTTTTTTGACTCCTAGTTTGTCCAATGATGCTATATGGGTGTGACTTGTGGGCTAGTAGCACTCCCGTCTCAAAATGAAAACAAATTGAGAAAATCCAAAAATGCTTCATCATGAACAACTTCAAAATAAAAAGTTCAATACCTTATGAGATAATGTTGAGTGAAACAGGAGCAACTCCCACTGAATTAATTGCTATGGTGCAGCTCATAAGATATCTAAAAAAAATTGAGCAAATGAGAGTAGATAGATGGCCTAATGTTATCTTCAATGAAGGCATGAGTGAAAGAAAGAAAACATGAATGAAACAAAACTACACATGGATGCAAAAATGGAATATCTACCTCAATGCTTGTCCCACAAATAGTAAAAAGCTAAAAGATTTTGTTATGGAGAAGTTTCGTAAAAAGTTATGGGGAAAAGAGTTGGGCAGAAAGAAGAAATATTACATTGAGGAATTCAACCCTAAGTGTGATCTACAACAAAAAGAGTTCATTGGAGCTAGAATTTCATGGAGGGAAAAGGTTCTTATTGCTCAATTAAGGACCAACTCATATCAATTTTAGTGTGAAACATGATGGTGGAAAAGGCTTAAAGAAGCTTGGGAAGAACATGTGTGTACATTTTGCAGATATGGGGTTGTGGAATCGGAAAAACATTTCATTTTGGATTGTGATGCATTCAGAGATATCAGGGAAAATTATGAGAACATGTTATCATCATTTTTTTGACATTATCTTTTCAGCGAAGACATTGTTGGAAGGTTGACTTAGCTCATCATCAATTTGAATTTGAAAAAAATTGAACCGTAAAATATCATTTCATTTTTTAGTCTAGTAAATCTTAAAATATCATATCATTTCATATTTATATATATTTTACATGCCCCAAATTATATATAAAATAAAATAAAATTGGTATGTGGTTACGTCACCTTGGCTTATACATAATGTCATTTGGTCCATATGTCGCCTGGGCAAAAAGACGAGCGCAAACCTAAATATAATATTAATAAAATATTTATGTGGATCCTCCACGCAATATATGCACCCCATGCTTTTCACGATACATTATAAATAAATAAATGGTATAAGTAAAATTAAAACCAGACATTCAGAAGTCCACCATACACCCAACCCGTGCCACATTAATCAAAGCGTTATATATATAAATAGAAAATATATATATATAAATAATGGGCACCTATCCAACGGCGGTTAAGGCTTCACAAATCAATGGTTGTGATCGAATAGCGGACCACCCCATCTTCCTTGACGTCGTCATTGAGCTAGGGGGGCGGGTCAATTATCGCGGTTCCCTACGGGATTTCGCCCTGATTATCTGATGACATGCCTTCCTTTACACGATCCGACAATTAATAAAAATAGTAGAGGGTTACCCTAATTCATCGGCGAGAGGGGTTTCATTATCGCAATTCCATCCTTCCTTGGAACCCTGCCTCTTTTAATGTAGTTGTCACTATTTTGGCGTCGTCGCCTTGTTTTTGTGATTGGAGGTTTAGCTAATTCTATGGCTTGGTACTGTGAAATGAAATAATATTTTAACGTGATTAAAAACTAGTATTTGCACTAGATGTTGCAAAGGAAACGCCGTAAGGCATAAATTGAAAAACACAAATACAACAAAAGAATACTTTGATAAAGAATAAAAATATATTGAAGGCTCAAATCAATGCCCCATTAACTGTAACCACTTAATAGACATATCTATCAACATTAGGATTATACACAATGATCAAGAAATTTCTCATATACAAACAACACATTCCACAACAACCTTTTGTCACATCTACATTTTAAAAAATGCCTTGGAACGTGATTGGAATCTCCCATATTGTCTTTTTCACTATGCAGATAAATCTTCCATATTGCTATTTTCATCATGAATATTGTTAGTTCAGTGTTGTAAAGTGTTAGTGTGTTAAATTCAATACTATAAGTTCGACAAGCGAAAAACATCCCTCAATTAGCATAATATGCATTTCTTTGCCACCATGTATTTTTCAGTCAAAGAGCACAATTAACAGATTAACATGTATTTTCCCTTCATTATTTTCATAGAGCCAAGAAATCTACGCCTTATCTATAAAGTAACAAAAACATTTTGGAATAAGTTTGTATTTTCCCTTCATTATTTTCATAGAGCCAAGAAATCTATGCCTTATCTATAAAGTAACAAAAACATTTTGGAATAAGTTTAATATTTCAAGCCAGTGTCTAACCTATAAAGTAACAAAAACTTTTTGAAATAAATTTAATATTTTAAGCAATTGACAAACCTAATTTAATAATTGAAAAATTCTCAAAGATGAATTATACTCCATAATAAGAGAGCCAACATTGGAGCCCATACTTTCACTAAAACCAAAAGAAACACAACCACTTATTAAGAAGAAATTCAAACAATAATAATAAAACAAAAATAATAAACGTTTAAGGATAAAATGGTAATTCCAACACCAAAAGATGAAACCAAAGCCAAAACTATTATGGAGGATCAAATTTGTGCTGGTCAGGTGGATAGGGAAGAAGATTTTGAATTCATTTGTGATGAGATTAATTCCATTAAATGCCTATTGACGGATGCGACAGCCACCAGAACTTCCAATTCTAGTTCAGTGACCAATTGGCTTAACAGACTTGAGGATTTTCTCACTAATGTTGTTGACATAGTGGAGGAATGTGAGCAGGGCAAGCTTATTTTCATCAACATAATTTTCCGCTATCGAATGGGCAAGAACATTAGGAAACTAAAGGAAAGAATCATAAAGATACACACGGGTGCTAAATATCTCAAATATCTGACCTTCGTCAATGCTACTGTTGGTGTTCAAGCACTCAATGCATATATTGAATCTTCAGAAGAAGATAAAACAAGAAAATCATGTGCTCTTCTATCTCAATTTCAAGTGGTGGGATTAAAGGAAGATACTGAAAAGGTCAATCGGTGGATATTGGAAAATGGATTCAGAGTGATTGCTATTGTGGGTATGGGAGGACAGGGAAAAACCCTTTTGGTGCAAGAGGTATTCAATAACCAAAAGGTCCGAGATAGTTTCGATCAATTTGTGTGGCTTACAGTGTCACCGAAATTTATCATAGGCTAATTGAGAAAATCATTTTTCAGTCTAAGAAGTATGACTTTCTAAATTTTGATGTAATATCTAAATTCTACTTTTCTCCATTGGTAAGGTAGCACTCAATGCATATATTGAATCTTCAAAAGAAGATAAAAGAAGAAAATCTTGTGCTCTTCTATCTCAATTTCAAGAGGTGGGATTAAAGGAAGATACCGAGATGGTCAGTCGGTGGATATTGGAAAATGGATTCAGAGTGATTGTTATTGTGGGTATGGGAGGATAGGGTAAAACCTTTCTGGTGCAAGAGGTATTCAACAACCAAAAGGTTCGAGACAGTTTCGACCAATTTGTGTGGCTTACAGTATCACCCAAATTTGTTGTTGAAGCGTTGCTGTTGTCGACGTTCAGACAAATAAGTGTCTGAGGAAAAAGAAGGGGGTGTAAAGGGAATTTAGGACAGAATTAACAATATTTTGAAGGAATGAATAAAAATCTAGAACAAAGACGTTGTTTATTTGTTTTAGATGATTGTGTTAGATCTAAGTCATACTTCCATCCAGTCATTGCCCACGTCTATTGGGAACTTAAAACATTTGAAGTTGCTAAATTTATCCAAAACAAACATCAAAAAGCTTCCCAACCGCTTGAGTGGTCTGAAGCATCTCCAATTTCTTGACGTTAGCTGGTGTCAACAGTTGTCTAGCATGAATTTGGGGGTTGAAGCCCACAGATATATAGTGTATCTCAATGTGAAGGGCTGTAGAAAGATCAGACATTTAAACACATATACGGAGACCATAAAATTGATTTGATACAAGAACGACTATGACAGGGTAAGCAACATTACATGCATACTTAATTATAAGACAGATAAACCTGAAGGCCAACACCACTACATTACAGTTCTAACTTGATAGTGCCATAATACTTCAAGTCAACTTCTTTGCTACATTATTCCTATTACTAAAATTAGCAGCAGCTTTCGTTGCCCTGTCAAGAACCCCAACAACCATCAGTGCTCCTATTGCAAAATAACTGCTGTTGACAGGTGTTGTTCCTACGTTGCAAGCTGCATGCCCAGCTATAATCAAAACTGCTATTGATATCTTTCCAAACAATTTGCCAAAATCTGCCACCTTTGCTGCAGCAGTGTCCATCACTTGATACTTCTCGTCTAACTCTTTGGCTTTGCCTAAAGTATCTTTTCCTAGGGTATAACCTTTTGAAAGCATTGTTGTAACCACTTTTACTGCCTGGTCAGCAAAATGGAACAAAAAATCTCAGTTGCTTATCAAGGACTTCAAACTGTCCAATAACAACAATGTTAATATCCTCAGAATATCATAGGCTAATTGAGAAAATCATTTTTCAGTCTAAGAAGTATGACTTTCTAAATTTTGATGTAGTATCTAAATTTTACTTTTCTCCATGGAGTAGTCTACCTAGGCGTAGGAATGGCCCGGTTTTCGTCACCGCCTGGAAAATCATCCGACTCCGGCCGCCGACAATCCCTCTGCCCTCGGCCACCCTCCCCTAGCTCCGCCATCCTCCTTCTTCGCCACCCTCCCCTGGCAATCCTGACATTCCCTGACAGAAAATCTGATCAGAGCTGGAAATCCTGACATCCCTTGAAACCTCCGAATCTGTTAACGACTGATTGAGACATGCACCATTTATGTCTTGTATCTGTCGTCGGCAATTGTAAATCCTCGAGTTAGCGAAGATGCCGCAGAGGCATTCAAAGAAAAACAATGACTTGGCGTTCTTTACATACGACAAGAAGAGAAAGCTTGGGTATGGTACTCAAAAGGAAAGGCTCGACAAGAACTCCATTAAGCCCTTTGATGCCTACTCTTTGTGCCTGAAGCCATTGATAGACCCCCTCTGCTGTGAGAAGGGCCACCTCTTCTGCAAAAAATGCATTCTAGAATGCCTGTTAGCGCAAAAGAAAGACATCATGAGGTAAGATTCATTATTATGAATAAACCCAGTTTTTAGTTTTGAATTTTTTGGAGTATTGGGTATTGTTTTCCCTTGATTTGGGCAAATAGGTTCCTGCTACCAGTGTCTTATAGGATTCTATAAGGGTTTTTCTTTGGGTGTTACTGGTCCTCTGTCGGGAATTGTTCCTATATTAGGGTTTTTCTTGGAATCCTCCAATTGGGTATGGTAATAAACATGATTCACATTGAAAAGGATTGAGTTAAGCCTTGGATGTGGTAAGTTGTTACTCACTTTTACTAATGCAAATTAGTTTGAGTTTGCTCCATGATTTCTCTTGAGTGGACATTTGCCAAAATTTGATGGTTCCTCTTCTTCATATTTTTCACTTTCCTCTACTTCACTTACTTTGGGATGATGTCAGTTGTTATTACTCCAGGTTACCACATTGCTTCAATCATTTCATCGACCTTTTATTCCTCTTGGAATCTCTTCTATGGGAGGAAAATTCTTGTACGGTGGAAATGGTTTTATTGGTTCAACTCCATTTGTTGGACACTTTATGGTCTAATTGTAGCACAATTGGGTGATGTGGATTCTAAGATGAATACAATAGAAGGAAAATACAAAAATACTATATTTTGGGAGAAGCTACTTCTTGGGAGTTCTATTTTACATGGTGTGCATTCATATTTTATTTTCTTTGATGTTTCCTTTTCCATTGGAACATTCAACTTTCAGATTTAGGCATCAAAGAAGGGGGTGCTACTACATACGAAGTCCTGAGATATAAAATTTACGCTGTTAAGAATGGATTTCATTGAACTTGAGTGCTGGAAATTAGCTTTATTCCATGGACTACTACATACAAAGTCCTAATATATAAAATTTACGCTGTTAAGAATGGATTTCATTGAACTTGATAACATGTATGCAACTCCAGAAATCAGTCTTTTCAATCTGTTAAATATGTTATAAAGATTAATGTATATCACGCCAATATTACGAGGGATTTTGCCATATGTAGCCTCGAAGACTTCCAGTTTTCTCTATAATGAAGGTCTAGCTTAATAGAACATTTCCTTTTTCCTTCATAATGATCAATAATGAATATACAACAAAAATCAAATCTACATAGAGTAACATAGTGTCCATTCTTGGTAAGATTTTTGCTAAATTGACTTGAGCAATAGAAAAGCATGCGAGAGATATGATTGAGATTGGGCCCGAGTTCAATAAGTGAGCACTACAAAATTTTGCACAGAAATTATTTTATCAAATTCATCGCTGGTCACCCATGGATATCAGTGGCCCCCAAGCAGAAAAGCTAAGATACTGAAAAAGAGCAAACTACATATTGAGCCCAAACAAAGATCAATGGCATCAGAAATCGGATATTTTGTATCGCAATTAAATTATACATACAACACTAGGACTGATCTCTTGAAAACTGTTGTTTTAGCGTATTTCGTTCCCTAGTCAAGAATATCTGATTCCATGAACTACACCCAGGATATTATTACAACATACATACTATCCAACAGATTCAGACACAGAGGCAACCATATTCTCATACAAATGCCACATATATACTAGTACCATGCTTATCATTTTCCTAGAACCATGCTAACTGAACAAGGCTGACTAATATATATATCAGAACAAAACAGAATTAAATCCTCCAAACCCTCTTAAAGAAATCTTAGGATGATATGGAGCAAAAAGTAAATGGCTCCATTATTTTTCGATCACATGCCTGAAAAGAGATGCACCGTCATCCTAAAACTCCAGATGCATAAGAGCCTCAAAATTAGAACACAAAAGCAAATCAAGGTATATTTGGTCAATTTTATGAAATCCAACAAACTAAAATTCCAGGACTGCTTAATCATATTTGTACATAGTAGTTTAACATGAGTTTGATGTTCATGTTTTAACTGTTGGCCTCATAAGTCCCATGCCAGAACCACTTCCAACATGTTTAAAATCGGTTGCCTCCAAGTGATCCGCGTGACCAGAAAATCCAGTACCTCCTTTTTCCATGGCGATCAAATGCATTTCTTTGCAGCTTCTAGTTCTATTGCAGACAAAACAAACCCCATCTAATTTAACAAATTTCTCTGCACACTTTTTGCAATAAATATGGCCACAAGTGCTGATTGCCATTAGTGTATGCCTGTTTGTTAGTGTATCTTTGCAACCAGGGCAAATAGAACTGGCCCACAAAACCTCAGATTTTTTATCATGTGGATCCTTGGTAAAAATAACTGGAAAAAGAGACTTCAACTTCAGTTTCTCTTTACCCTCTAGGCAGATTGTATCAAGTGAAGGTGCCTCAACTTTTGCATGAGCCTTGGGAGTTGCTGATGGCAGCCAAAATGCTTTCATTGTCCGAAGAACCTCCACTTCAAATGAAGTCACTTTAACACTATTGGCCCCATGAAAACTATTTTTGTCTCTAATGTGATTTTTTTCATTATATTGAGGTACAACACCATTGTTTTGCTGATCAAATGCATCAAGTTCCTGTTGCCTCTTTAACAATAGCTTCTCTTCCTCCTCCTCCTCCTGTTTTTGATGTCCTTCATAGCTTGCAAGTTTCCTGTCAAATCATACACCGATAACACCAACAACTTACAATACCCACTCATAAAAAATTTAAATTAACAACCTAAATATATCAGATATTTTGTACTCTCAACATTGAAGTGCCAGCAACCTAAACTAGTCATTCTACTGATAATGAATAGGGATATAATCCCAGCAACACTCGTTTCTACCATGTAGTATCCAAACTTCTAGCTTAAACTATATGCAACGAATAATATGACCCCATAGTCAAAATATGCACAGTGGCATCCAAAGCTCAAAGCAGATTAATGTTAATTGTGGTCAACCTCAGTACTATGATAACTGAGCCATACAAATGTCCAATTCCATTGAATCGAGATTAACAAGAGCCATCAAAGCAGACTAATGTCAATTGTAATCTACCTTGGTACTATGATAACTAAGCCATACAAATGTCCAATTCCATTGAATCCAGATTAACAAGGGCCATCAAGAAATAAATGGAATAATATTATAATCCTGTTGGCCATCTGATGCAGATCTGAAATTCCCAACAAATCAAAAGGCAGTGCCA
>APFE031593532.1:62530-97287 GCA_000404065.3 Pinus taeda
AATGTAACCATATGATTCCTTCAAAGAAAATAACATAGACCCTGGACAGACATAAGAGCTTTATTCTGGCAGGTGGAGGGAGATCATCTACCCAGGCAAAGAAGGTCTAGTAACCAGTCCAACAGGCTGCAGTCTGGAAGCAAGTTGAAGCACTTGCAGTGATGATGACACGGTTAAAATCTGGTAGGCTTGACCCTCAATACAGTTGACCAAATAGTTTCAGGCCGTGGGTTGTGTTGATGCTGCAACATTGTTGGATAAATGTCAGATGGAAGTCCTCGTTGACTGATAAAACGGATACCATCGGTCATAGCTTCATAGCTTAAAAACAACCTGATTGTAATGCGGATCTTGTAAGGAGGTTAATGCCTATCAAGTCAAAAGGTTCTTTAATTACA
Source organism: Pinus taeda (assembly GCA_000404065.3). Classification (NCBI taxonomy): domain Eukaryota; kingdom Viridiplantae; phylum Streptophyta; class Pinopsida; order Pinales; family Pinaceae; genus Pinus; species Pinus taeda. The sequence goes on from APFE031593532.1 coordinate 62,929, forward strand.
AAAAGGAAGGTTTATCATGCCTCATCATTTGACTTTAGTTTTTACTTGTACATAGTAATTCAACATGAGTTAGTTCAACATGAGTTTGATGTTCATGTTTTAACTGTTGGCATCATAAGTCCCATGCCAGAACCACTTCCAACATGTTTAAAATCGGTTGCCTCCAAGTGGTCCCCTTGATGAGAAAATCCAGTACCTCCTTTTTCTAGGGTGATCAAATGCTTTTCTTTGAAGCTTATATTGCAGACAAAACAAACCCCATCTAATTTAACAAATTTCTCTGCACACTTTTTGCAATAAATATGGCCACAAGTGCTGATTGCCAATAGTGTATGCTTGTTTGTTAGTGTATTTTTGCAACCAGGGCAAATAGAACTGGCCCCCAAAACCTCTGATTTTTTATCATGTGGATCCTTGGTAAAAATAACTGGAAAAAGAGACTTCAACTTCAGTTTCTCTTTACCCTCTGCGCAGATTGTATCAAGTGAAGGTGCCTCAACTTTTGCTTGAGCCTCGGGAGTTGCTGATGGCAGCCAAAATGCTTTCATTATCCGAAGAGCCTCCGCTTCAAATGAAGTCACTTTAACACTATTGGCCCCATGAAAACTGTTCTTGTCTCGAATGTGATTTTTGTCATTATATTGAGGTACAGCACCATTGTCTGTCAGACCCGCTTGGTCAGATTCTCGCCAACGATTTCCCAGAAGGAATGCTGCACCGTATTGAAAATGAGGGCGCCGAACGATATCCCTATCAGAACGAAGCAATATTTCTTGATTTCATTTTTTTATGTATAACAGATCAGGGTTGTAATCGATGCTCAGCACGGCACTCAGGATGTAAGTGAAGAGTGCGCTTATGGAACCGCAGACCATGGACCCTATGGATCCTAGTAGGGCATAGGCCCATTCTGGGGCATTCATCTTGACCAGTCTCCAGAATGACCCTGCCTGCTCTATGAAGGGTACTTTCTCTGTTTTTTGTGCTGAGTTGACATCGATAGGTGCTGAAATCGGAAGTTGAGAAGTCTGAAAGCCTTCTGGAATAGGGAGATCGGCCATAAGGATAATTTCTTCCAATTATGGGCGAGCTCACTGAATTCCTTGCGCTAGAGGGCCTGGAAATGGGCAAACAAACAAAAAATCAAAACGAGAATACAATCTATGTTCATCCTATTTCCCCTTTCTTCCCGGGATCATTCAAATTGATAAATACTGAGCACTAGAAGGGTTAATGGGAGGAGCAAAACAAGTACAATTTAAGAAAAAAGATTTATCTCTGGACCGAACAAAACCATTATAATTTGAGGAAAAAAAATGAAGGATTGTATGAGAAGGCATCGAAACAGTTTGGTGGAAAATATTTCACTTTAATAAAACCAGAAAAACTTGGCAGCTGCTAAATAATTTTCCAAAGAAAACCATGAGAATCTATAGACAAACAAAACAATTATAATTTCACAAACTGCTAATCTAAGGACAAACAAAACAAGTATAATTTTATGAAAGAAGAAGCTGAGGATAAGCATTATAATTACAGTTTTACAGAGAAGGCCCCCAGGATTTATGGTACTGCAAAAAAAATTACAATTTTATAAAGAAGGCGAGAGGATTTATGGGAGAAACAAAACAATTCCAATTCTATAGACTTTCACTGAGAAAACTATTGCATAGGTTAACCACAATGTGCCATTATTGAATTAACATAGTGAGATAAAACCTTTACCTGGCACTGTTCTTTCTTGTATTGTTACCAAGCTCATGGGCAGTTTCTTGGAGTCTGATCAACGTTGAATAAGCCCCGTCATCCCAAAACAAGTATAATTTTATAAAAACCGGAGTTCAGGGTACGAAAATGCCATGTAAAATCATTTATTGGATACCTGCAATGGGGTCATAGAAGCGCTTGACCAGAGCAATTACAATACTCTACTTCGACTAACCATAGCTACAGTTTTTCCTGGGGAATGTTCAATGAGAAACAGCTGAGAACGGGTATCTCTAGTCTAGAGGGATATGCAAAACTCACCTGTGTCGCTTCAGACCTCAGGGCAAGCGACGCTTCAGACCTCAAGGCGAGCGACTCTTCACTAATCAGAACATTCTTCACTGATGATCTAATGGCTGTAGATTATTTAATCGTCTAACAATCCATTTAACGGTCCACATCATGGAGGGGAGTTCACTTTAGAGGGAATTAGTAATTACCGATTGAGTTTATTTCTCTGAAATAAAATGATATTTTAACATTCACAAACTAAAATTAATTTATTTTTAATTAGCTAGGTTGGTGCTTCCTAAAAACAATTTCTTTTTACGTGGTTATGTTGGTGTTTCCTCCAGGGCCTATGGCGCATGGCCAGTCTACCCATAATGCTTTGTTATTATTAGCCTCCATGCATTGTGCCGATGGTGTGGCAGCTTATCGGCCCTGGATGCAAAATTCTATTGGATTCCTACCACTATTGTTATTACCATCGACGTTGCGAAGTTATTATCTTTGTCTTAGTCTCTATTTTTATCGTCGTCCATCGGAGACGTAACCCTTCACCGTGACTAACACAAACCTGATTCAAAATTTTCAATGTCCACATAGTTTTATCTTAACTAGGACGAAAAGCTGAATCCTTTGGTGGAGGTTCTTCAATAGACCATACTAGACCAAGACCATAATATAGAAATGATACCATCTCCAGCCGCTCAAATTCTTTTCTATTCAAAGCACATTATAACATTCTTGATGGTAGGCTCAGTATATCAGCGACAACCTTCAACAATATGCCTCTTTCAGCTAAATCCATGCTATTTTTCTTGACTTGCAATCTTTTGTTAAGGAGCCTCATTCGAGGAAATGAACATCCAAGATCTAAGATCTAGAATATATATTTTACTGCAGATGATCTCTTTGACACCGAATAAATTCTTTTTTCTACAATTTTTTTTTCCATATTAGACTGTCATGTTTATTGAACAACAGTCTTACATTGCTCTCTCAATAAAGCTGCATCTCATGTTTCTCTCTCTCAGAACAACTAAGTAGCATCTTGCCTTTGACTGCACTAACCTGGCTGGCAGTAGAGTTTGACATTTTAACCTCTCCAAGTACGTCATTGCTGGTGCTCATCTCTCTCACATTTACATTGCTTTTTGTTATGTCACAAAGACTACAGTCAAAATTATACTTTACGACTGGTAGGTGTTTGGCAATTCTGGTTGAAACCTTGGATCTTGCCGGGTGATTCCCACATCGTGTACAAGTTGAACAGGGGACATATGTCATAGTGCTGCCCGAATCCACAATTAGAACAAATCCTCGTGGCAAATTTCCAATCCAGAGCCTTGGATGTGAGAATGACAAGCATGCAATGAAGAATCACACAACTTGAAAACTCATTATGAACGTAGAACATGCCTGAAAAAAAGCGCTAGTGTTACGTGCAGGTGCGATCGTGCATTTACTGAAAGATCATCATGTAAAAGATTGAACGGAACCTCCTTTATGCACTCCTTAATTGATTCATGGATACGATGTAAACTAGCAACGAAAGAAGTAATGTGATCACTTTGCCTCAAATTGATCTGTGTAGACACTCTCGTTGGATATGTGAAATAGAGAATCGATTAAAAAAATAATTGCAGTACGATCAACTAATGTTGCGTTGAGTTCGGTAAACCACATGCATAACTGAATGTCTTTAAGGCTGATATCTATCATTTTTATGTAATGCAAAAGACCAGAATTTATGAAGGACATAAAACTTAGTTCATCTTCACTTGTTAACCCTGGCTTATAATATAAGGAATAATATGTTTCCATGTTAATTAAGGAATAATATAATATGCCTATATAATCTTGAAAGTTTAAGGCATGTCAAAACATAAAGTGAAGTGCTTGTGGATATACCGATTCTCTAAGAAGTGCAATTTCAAATTAAGGCTGTGCCCCTCTTCCATGCCCTTTTTTCCAATACCGGGTTGTAACACTTTTCTCTTGTGTGTTCAACTATTGTAAATATAATTTGAGAAAAGCTAAGGTGATATGTAATATGGAAATAAAAAATATTATTAAATAAATTAATAAATGAATTATTTGGAAAAGAAAGACATTAAGAGAGGAGATTCTTGCCAAATCCAAGGAATGGGACAGAGATAAATTTTTCATGGTAAAGCTTCTAGATGTGATTCTAGATAAGCTTGGATGGATTGGAGATAAACATCCATCAAGGAAAAACATAAAAGCTTTGTGGGAGATAAATGCAAGTTTTTATGAGGATCCTCGTGAGAAATAAAGATGAGTTTTTCAGGAAAAAGACTTGGGAAAATAGAAAAATCCATAAAAGCGAGACATCGCTAATGGAAACTATATCATGAAAGAAGGTATTAAATGCCCATTGCATAGATCAATTGGAGGCATTTGATCATGGCAAGGACCTTGGTGGTGTAGGGGGAATAAGAGGTGATTCATGGTTGGGTGGTGGTGCTTTGGTCTCCAAGTGATGTCCTTTGTCTTCTTACTGATGGAGATGGATCCATTGTGAAGGATGTTCTATATGTTGGTTTCTCACCTTTATGTTATAGATTTAGCTAGCTTATTAAGGAAATTGCATGTGTTTCCTCCCTATGAGAATGATTAAAGGAATTGTATGTGACTCTTAGATATTATAAGTTAATGGATTTCACGACATAATTTTATGGTAGCATGTGGAAATGATGGCTTATTAATGAAGTCCATGTTAAAATTAGTAGAGGAATAGATTATGTGAATTTAATGCGATAATGGATATGTTGTTACTTTTTCCTATGTGTTATTTGATGGTGAACAACTATGCTTGAAGTAGAAAACATGTACATATTCTATAAGTTGCTTGACATGAAGTATATATGCTATATATCTTGCCTGATGGTGTGGGTGTTGTTGCTAGCTTATATGTCAGTATTATGTGGAAATTGAACAATGATAATGGCAGTGTGTGGGCATTAATGATTCTGTTATTCTTTCTATGAAGCCATTTTTATGAGATGGTCATATGATTAATGGTTGAGATAGTGACATAATTCATGAATAGGTAATATCTCTGTTGCATGTAGAACAATTAGGAAATAAGGATTCCAATTGTACAAGTCACTTGTCATTGTTTCTGATGAGGTTAGCTTGGCTAGTTACGCATGTTGAACGAAGGGTTGGTCATAACACTTTGATTATGTTGTAGAATTATAATCATGATGCATGGCCAAGTTGGCCACAGTGGACTTAAGATAATACTCCACGAATGTTTGTGTTGATTATGTTATGAACCAACTCAGAAAAGGATAGAAAAGATAGATCAACGACTTCAAAATCAACCTCTTTGAGGGGGAAACCTCCTTTACATTACACGAATTGATGCTAAGTTGCAAATACCCACAGTATGCATATAAAATGCATGCCATATACATGTCCCATGAATTCTAAAATTCCATACTTAGGGAAACCTTCACAAATCAAGGTTTAACTAGCGGAAATATAATATTTGATAAAACCCCACTTTATCAAAGTTTAATTCCTTAATTAAATCGTTAAGTGGAAATGTTTGATTTAACTTATGCAAAGTCTAAACTTTAATAACCCTTTGAATGGAACCTTATATTCGGTTCTTTCTTAACCTTTAGTTAGGTCTTATTACTTGTGCATATTAATGGTCTTTATACTTTGGTTAACTCAACTTAGACCATAATACATTAATCCCACTTATTTCTATTATAACTCTTGTATAATATAAATATTTCATATAATACTTAAACCTTACCTTTCCGTTGATTCACATGAATTTACACATTTCCCAACACTCAACCTTTAGCACGTTCAACCTGTGCCGTCGATCTCATTCCTTAATCTGACGGTCATCACGTCACCTGATCATCAACTTACCTAGGCGATATCCACCATTTATCTCTCCTATCTCAATCCAATGGTGATCACCTAATCTCGCGTAGATTACATGCATGACCGATATTAGACCAAGAGAATGCGAGAAAAGTGGTTTTCTCTTTCCTCGTGTGCTACGTGTCAACCCATAAGGTTAATCACGTGAACTCTTAGAAATACTATTTTTCGCTTTGAGGGTGCATGAGAAACTACTTACCACCTATGAAGACTACGCCACTATTCAGCTCACATGTGGCTTAATCTGATCCCTTCACTTCTTCACTTTATTTTGCGCAATAAGATCTCCACTGTCTATTGCACACAATCTTGTCTGTTGATTTGACTAATCCAATGGCTCCTATTCTTTGCTATGTAATTCTTTTTACACCATCGATATTCCATACGTGACTTGTCTTTTCAATGACTTTGATCTGTTCATTCAATCCATACATTGCATCGAAGACTTCAATACTTCTTCCTTCCTTTACTTCATTTTTATGTGATTCCTCAGTGTTTTGGTTTATTTATCTAACTCACCTATATTATCCTTTATGTGTTTATTCATTCTAAACTATTTAATCAGTTCCAATTGCTCTCCTCTATGACTGTCCTCTCTCTGTTCTTCTGTGATTTAGGTGTTCTCCAGGGTTTCTGGTCTCTCGTTGTTCTACAACACAATTTCCTCCCGAACTTACTTATGTGTATTTTTAAATGTTGTCACTCCTGAGCTTCAACTTTTATCCTTCAATTGTATTCAATGATCCAACACTATCCTTCATCCTCCACTTCTTCTCTACATTCTGCTTCAATTCCACTTGCATACATATATTATGCAAAATTACTCTAATTCACACACAATCTATAATTCCATCAATCAACACACATCACACACTCAGGAAGTGAATTTTCTGTATATATATAAACAAATAATTACATAATGAGTGTCTCTCTCTCTCTGACCTGATTTTCTAATCAGTGGCATTTTCCCTTTCCTACCCATAGGCTTATGGTCAAACTCGCTAAGTAACTAACTAGTAACTCAATAACTAGCTAACCCTTTCTATGCCTTTTAGTCTTACATTTATACAAAGGGATTTTATAACCAATTTCCTAGTTCAGATCCATAACCTTCTCAACAGAATCCTAAAATCTCTTCTTTATATCTAAGGATCCTTTATAATCCATAAAAACATGAACTAATTCCTAATCTAGTATTTACAACTGATTTCCAAATCTCTCAATCCCTATGGAATCTTAACTAGCCTAAATCTCACATGTTCTGTTATTAAACCAAATCAAAAAAAAGATAGAAAATATAGATCAACACCTTAGAATTTAGCCTCTTCGAGGGTGCAACCTCCTTTACATTACATAAATGAACAATTCTTGGATTATACAAATGACAAAACCTCGTTTTTATATATAGGAGTCTAAGGAGTCATAATATAATCGAGCCGACCTAACAATAATAATATAAAGCCACAAAAATAACAATAGAGGGATTCTATGGGGCACAATAAATAACAATATGGGGACAATAGGGGGCACAACAATATTAGATAAGGGATCAACTACATATAATGGTAATCACTAATATTATAGGGACCCACAACATGCCCTCTCCTTCAAAAAAGTGTTTGTCCTCACACTTGAAGTAGTTTCTGGATGCTTTTGTATAAACTTCTCAAATCCTCCCATGTGATCTTCAGCGGATAAGTTCTTCCCACTTGATAAGAACTCCGAAATTGATCGATTTCCATAGCTGTAAGTTTCTTGTTTTCTATGACTGCTTCTGGTTCCAATATATTTCCTTCCTTGTCAAGTTCTGGCAATATTGTTTGAACTGGGAGCTTGTCGCCTATAACCTTCTTTAAACATGAAACATGGAAAATTGGGTGCAAACAAGAAGCTGCAGGAAGCTCCAATTTGTATGCCATAGTACCAATCTTTTGCAACATCGTGTACGGACCATAATACTTTGGTGATAATTTATTATCTTTCTTAGCTTGCTTGAGGGATATTTGCTTATATGGTTGTAGCCGTAGGAATACCCAATCACCTACATCAAAACTTCTTTCACTGCGATGTTGATGTGCCTATTGTTTCATTCTATTTTGTGCCAACACAAGGTTATCCTTTAAGAGTTGGAGGACTTGTTGATGTTCGATGTGATGTTCCAATGCTTGAACCTTAGAATTTTCTCTTAAATATGATGTGATGGGTGGTGGCTGATATCCATAAAGTGCCATAAATGGGGTCATTTCTGTTGCAGTATGGAAGGAAGTGTTATACCACCATTCATCCAGAGGCAACCATTTGACCCATTGTGTTTGTTTATCATATAAAAAGCAACAGAGATATCCTTCCAAACATTTATTTACTATCTCTATTTTCCCATCAGATTGAGGATGATAATAAGATGAGCTATGAGCTAACTGATTACCAAGACAAGAATATAATTTTGCCCAAAAATTTCCTGTAAAAATGGGATCTCTGTCACTTACAATAATCTTTGGGTTTCCATGTAGCTTTTGAATTGTTTCCATAAATTCCGTAGAAACTGTAATGGCTTTAGATGGATGTGATAATGCACAAAAGTGTGCATACTTGGTAAGTCTGTCAACTACCACCATGATGACACTCTTTCCTCAGACTTAGGTAAACCTGTGATAAAATCCATTGAAACCTCCTCCCAACATTGGCTTGGAATGGATAAAGGTTTTAATATACCTGGTGTGTTAATTGTTTCAGTTTTATTTTGTTGGCATACCAAACATTCTGCCACAAACTTTTGAATATCCGATTTAAGGCCATCCCAAAAAAATTCCTTCTTAAACCTGTGGTAAGTTTTTAAAAATCCTAAGTGCCCTCCTAAGGGAGAAGCATGTAATTCCAGAAGAATCTTTTGTTTGAGTTGGGAATTATTAGAGAGGTATAAGTGAACTTTGTACCATAACGAATCATTTTTCCAGCTAAATGTATCAGATGTACTGGAATCTTGTTGTAATTTTCGAATAAGTTCCCACACTTCTTTGTCATTCTTCCATTTCTCCCATGCTTCATTTATCCAATCTGGTTGGATAATAGAAATGGCGCACAACAATGCTTTCACATCCCCATCCTTTCTTGAGAGTGCATCCGCCACAACATTTTTCTTCCCTTTTTTGTAGATGATTTCAAAGTCATAACCAACATATTTGTGACCCATTTTTGTTGCTCTTTCGAAGATAATCTTTGTTCTAAAAGGTATTTAAGACTATCATGATCTGTTTTTACCTTGAAGTGTCTTCCCATTAGGTAGGATCACCATTTATTAAGTGCATGGAGTATTGCCAACATTTCCTTCTCATAAATAGCTTTTTGTAAAAACTTTCCCTTGATTGGACAACTTTCAAAAGCAATGGGTCTTTCATCTTGCATTAAAACAACACCAATTCCATTTCTTAAAGCATCACATTCCTCAATAAAGGTTTTTGTGAAGTCTGGTGTAGCTAGGACCGGTGCTTGGTACATTACCTCTTTAAGATGTTTGAAGGCCTTTGTTGCTTCTGTAGTCCATGAAAATGCATCTTTCTTCAATAATTTTGTTAGAGGTGCTGCTATCTCCCATAATTCTTAAAAAACTTGCGATAATACCCTGTCAACTCGAGAAATCCTCGCAGATGCTTTATGGATGTGGGGATTTTCCATTCCTTAATGTCTTTAATTTTGCTAGGGTCTGCCTTAACTCCTTCATGTGATACAATATGACCTAGATATTCCACCTCTTGTACTCCAAAGAAACATTTGGATCTTTTTACATATAATTGTTTCTCCTCCAATAGTTGTAGCACCTTGTCAACATGTTCAACATGATCCTTCCAAGACTTGTTGTAGATTAGTATTTCATCAAAAAATACTAACACAAATTTTCTAAGGAATGGTTTGAAAATGGAATTCATCAAACATTGAACTGTTGAAGGTGCATTGGTAAGGCCAGAAGGCATGACAAAAAATTCATAATGACCCTCATGAGTTCTAAATGTTGTTTTCGGAATGTCTTCAGACTTCATTATGATTTGATGATATCTTGAACGAAGATCCAACTTGGTGAAGTAAATTGATCCATGCAATTCATCCAGTAATTCATCAATGATAGGAATGGGAAACTTATCTTTAATAGTGAGCTTTTTGAGTTCCCTATAATATGAACACATGCGCCATGATCCATCCTTCTTGTGCACCAATACTATTGGAGCACAGAAAGAACTTTGACTCGGTTGAATTATACTAGCCTCTAGCATTTCTGCAACCATACATTCAATTTCACTCTTTTGGGCATAGGGATATTTGTACGACCCGATGTTTGGGGGAACACTTCCTGGAATCAGATGACTAGCATGATCATGATCATGAATAGGTGGGAGACCTTTGGGAGTCTCAAATATCTTGAAATGATTGTCCAAGACTTTTGGAGATCTAGAGAAATAGATGATTCCAATGTGGAAACATCTAGCAAACATAATTGTGCAATTACACCTCTTTGTTCCTTTTTTAGAAGCTTTGTCATACCATTATAGTTGATTATCTTTCCCGGTTTCCCTGCAATACCCATTAATTCAACTTCCTTTCCTTCCACAAAACATTTCATGAAAATTAAAAGCTATTGTACCCAAGGATTGTAGCCATTGGACTCCTAGTACAACATCAGCACCTCCCATTGGAATGGAAAGCATTGGGCTAGTCAATACATATTCTCCCATGGATAGCTTGATATTATGGCACTTTCCAGGGCAATTTATTGTTCCTCCATTTGCAACCATCAATTGACACTTTGGTGTTGGATATAAGAAGCAATTCAATTCTTTTGCTACCTTACAATGAATAAAATTGTGGGTACTTCCTAGATAAATCAACACTATTACCTTTTTCTTCTTGATTTGTCCTTCTATCTTGATGGTTTGAGGAGTGGTAATTCCCACCAATGCATTACAAGATATGGTCGGATTCATTTATTCTTCTAGGCTTTGTTCCTGGAGTATATCCTCTTCTTTTGACCTTTCTTGCTCCTTTTCTTCTTCCTCTTCACAATCTATGTAGAATAATTTCTTCTCAGAACACTTATGACCTTTAGTGTATTTGCTATCACAACTGTAACAAAGCCCTTTTCTCTTTTTTCTTCCAATTGTTGTGGTGTCAACCTTATAGGTTATGGAAGACTAGGGACAACACTTCCATCTTTATAGTTGTGAGTGGTATGCTTCTTGGTTGCCATAATTTTGCTTTCCATTTTTCTTGCTAACCTGGATGCCTTCTCTAATGAATCATGTTCCCAAAGGGGAACATCATGTTGGATATCATACTTTAAAGACCCTATGAACACATCAATCCTATGCTCCTCTGGAATATCTTTTACCCTTATGTTCAATTTTTGGAACTCCTTAATGTGCTCCATTATTGAACCCTTTTGTTTGAGACTTATCAATTAGCTAAAAAAAGGGTTGCTTTTTGTATCCTCATAATGTGCCATCAATTCTTCCGTAAAAATTGCCCAAGTGATAAATTGTTTATGACAGCAAAGCCATTGATACCATACAAACTGATTTGGTTTCAAATATAAAGTTGCCATATGTACCTTTTGTGTGTTTTCCACATTATTGAGATCGAAAAATTGCTCCATCTGTAATATCCATGTTGCGGGATCCTTGCCATCAAACTTCCTCATATCGATTTTTGGAATATTATGGATCTTCGATCCCACATTAGAGTCTATGAAATCATGATTAACATTTATTTTGTTCTCATCACGAGTTTCCTTTACTACTCTTTCACCCTTAGTGACCATTTCTTATAGCAACTTATTCATATTTATCTTCAATTCATCCATGTCTGTCTTCAAATCTGTCTTCAAATCTGTCTTCAAATCCTCCATGTCTGTCTTCAAATCTGTCTTCAAATTGTCCATGTCTATCTTCAAATCTGTCTTCCAATCATCCATCTTAGCTTCCACGCCCTTTATCTTAGATTCCACGCCATTTATCTTAGCTTCTGTTAGCTTTTGTGAGAGTGACATTTGTTGCACTTGGTCTTGTAATTTTGACATATCATGTAGCATTTCTTCCTCTTCTTCATGAGTCATGCTAGATCTTTCAGGTTGCTTACTAGGTGTTTACATTTTCTTTCCTCGGGGCATCAGTTACCGATAATAATGCTCTACTATTCCCTTTGAATTCCTTCAAAATAAATTTTCAAACCAAGCTTAAGAAAAAATTTAAAAAAATCTACACACCTTTTTTCATTTTGTAGGAGCTCGATATTGCCTTTGATGTATCTCTGTACTTTTAGATCATCTAGTTCTAAAATCATGATTTGTAGTAGCCTTTGTGTCATCTTTCCAATGCCACTAGTCTAACCAAAATTGGATTCTCCAAGGAAGAGTTATGTGAAATCTCCCATAGTGACTTGATTATAGACTAGGTAGAGTGAAATTGTACGACGTGCCACGAGTCACTGTTTAAAGCTTTGGCTTTGAAAAATATATACAAGAAACTACATTCCATCCTCTTTTTGCACCTTCTTACAAAATTTCAATCCGATGCTCAGAGAGAAAGTTATGACGATTTTCCCCAGGTCATTAATTTGGAATGTAATTCAGGAGTTCACAAAAACACCAACTTCCTCAGATCATATATCCGCAAATATAGCACGAAAAGCTCTAAAATTCAGATCCAAGGTTTAGCATGATTTCTTATCAAATGGGTTTTTTTAAGCTTTTGAAACATCGTAGAAAAAAAAGTTATAGCGAAAATGCCACGATGACCTATTTGGAGTAGCGAAACCCTAGAATCCAAAGCTCTGATACCAAATGTTATGAAACCAGCTCAAAAAAAGATATAAAAGATAGATCAATGCCTTATAATTTAGCCTCTTTGAGGGGGGAACCTCCTTTACATTACATAAATGAACAATTCTTGGATGATACAAATGACAAAACCTCCTTTCTATATATAGGAGTCTAAGGAGTCATAATATAACGGAGCCGACCTAACAATAATAATATAAAGCCACAAAAATAGAAATAGGGGGATTCTATGGGGCACAGTAGTAACAATGTGGGGATAATAGGGGCACAACAATATTAATAAGGGATACAAATATAATATTAATGGGGTAATCACTAGTATTATAGGGACCCAACATGTTCTCAAACATTCGAGAACTTTTACGAATATGCCTCACAATACTTAATTAATCCCTATTCTAAATATCTCTCATTAAAATCACTCAAAACCTTACTAATTACATTAATTTAATACTCAGGAAACCAACTTCCTTAAAACACAAGACACCCTATGTCTACTAAAATACAATGATATTCCTGAGTCGAATGCTCCTGCATCAGACTCCCAAGGTTGAAAACATTCATGATCTCCTGATCATGTTTTCCAATATGTTGATAGAAAACCTCCAGGGTCCCAAACTTTGTTTTGTAGTCTCTCTTTGGTTGCTGTTGTTGTTTGTTGCTTTTCTCTAGGTCTCCACACTTTATGCTGCATTTCCCCACTAGCTATGCTCTCATAGTCTGCTATTATCTTTTTCTTTTGCTTCTTTTCTTTCTTGTTGTTGTCTTCTCCCTTTGAGACACTTTTCTCATCAATTCCATCATCAATTCAATTTCTATGTTCAACTCATTTCTTTGCTGGAATTTTTTCTCTTCCTCTCTTACATTTCCTTTGCAATCTTCATCATGTTCTTTCTTCCCTATTAGTGCTTTCAACCATTTCTCTAGTAGCTTCAATTCTTTCTCCCATTCACTGATCCTTTGATTAGAGTTTAGTCCTTCTTCTTTATTGACTACCTCAACAAATTCCCTGGTTATCTCCACCGTGCCTATCATTGTGATGGAATGATGATCCTTTACTATGTTTTCAGCTAACATATTCTCTTCTTCAAGTTTTCCTTTATTCTTCTAATGGTTACCTTCACTCTGTAGTTGTTGGATCCTTACTACCACCCTTACATCCTTACCTTCTTATTTATTTTGAAATTCCAACTCATCTCCAAATAACATCTGTTCAATTTCTTTAATCACAACATCACACTCATTCATTCTATTAACTGCTCCTGCAAACAAACTATTGGTTTGTGAATTAAAACACTCTTCTGTCTCCATGTCTTTTAGAGACTCTATACTACTGTCAAGTGCTGCCATAACCATTTCTTTTCTATTGCCATTTCCTCCTAGCAACTTCTTGAGAAATTCAATTTCCTCTTTACATTTAGCAAGTGTTTTATCACAATGCTCTTAATTTCCAACTTCATCCTTTACATGGTAACTATTGCCCAATGATTCAATCAGATTGTCTTCTATATATAATTCTGTCTCATTCATCTTCACAAAAATAAATTCCTATTCTCTCCTTATGTTTTCAAAAATCAATACTTCATCAACTCCATGTTGTGTAACAATATTTGAGAACTATCCTCCTTCAACACTTATAACCCCTGTATTCATACAATAATTGTCAGTTTGAAAAATGTAAGGCTCAAAAACCTCAACTAATGTTTCACATATCAACGCTTCAGGTTGAACTTCATATCCTTCTTCCACAAGGAATTCTCCTTATTTGTAACAACTCCAATTATCGATTCATCAATAATTTATTTCTGCTGCAACAATTCAATATTTTCCTCATTCAGGAGGCATTCTCCATCATACTCTACTGTAGAATACTTATCTTCTGAGAAGTACTCTTCATCCTATATCAGATCATTAGTATGTTGATCCATGTTCTCCTCTGAACTCTAGTGACTTTTATCAATTTTTATAACAGCTTCACAAGATTGCCAATCCTCTTCAGAACCTGCATACTCACTGAGCGGAATCGGATCCACAAAAGACTGTCAAGAACCTTGACTGTATCGAGTTGAACAAATCCTTGAAAATTCCAAAACAACGATAAAAAAAATGCCTTGAACCAGTGGCCATGGCAACTGGCGTGGAACGACGAGGACCTCGGTCAAAGCACACTGACTGAGGCCCATGGAGATTGTGCGAGAGGTCAAAACAGCCCCTGGGAGCCTTGGATTAGGAAAAGAAGGAAATTTTGATGCGCGATTAGCGCTAATTGCGCATTGCTGGGAAAACAGGGCCGAAATGGGGGAGCCTTAAGCCCTTTTTCATGTTGGGAGCCAGAGAACAGCGGGTGGAGAAAAAAAAAGGCACTAAAGAACAAAGGTGGGACCCGTGCTATGGAAAACCAGTGGTATCGATCGGGGTGCCCTTAAATGGTAAGAGGTTTTGGACAAGAGCAGAGTGATCCCACTCAGCGACTGACGCATGGTAGCGAAGGTGAGAGAAAAAATGTTGTGATTGTGCGCTATCGGTCAAGCAAGTCAACCGTGCTGGATGTGCATATGACGTTGGATCTGGAGGAGCCCATATCAGACAGTTGAGATTGTGCTCGATAGAAAGAAACAGAATCGATAGGGAATTAAGCCACGATTTAAAGGGATTTGAAATCCGTTTGACCACCACGGTGGAGAAAGCACGTATCCATGACATAATTGAAGAACTGAATCAACGAGCAGACTCACGCTGTTCCAATGGGGACACATGGCACTTCTCGAGCAGTCATGCTGATGCCAAACAGGGAACTCCAAGTGCAGCTGCAGAAGGAGAATCGACACGGGCGGGAGAGGAACTGAACAGGCATACAGATCAAATGGTTAAAAGCATGAATAGAGATAGTCAGAAAGGAGAAAGAAGAGGATTTTAGAAAGGATTCTGAGCGACCAAGAGAGATAGTGAACAGTGAACACTGAGAGGAGGACTGGACATAGAGAACAGTAAAGCCAAGCAGAGGAGACAAAGGGTTGAGCTAACCACATGCAGTGTCGAGCACCAGAGAGCTTAAAGATTCAAGCCTTCCCATAGAGGAATCTTTCTGAACTGAGCATCACATTTTGCTCTTTCCACTGTAGACCAAGGGTCACAGAGCTGGTAGGAAGGAAAGAGTCTATGAACTCCGAGTGGCTTGGGGAATCCAAGAACCACCCTACCTAGCAAAATCCGCTTCAAGAGAACTCACATTGAGTCCCTGTATTGTAATTTCTTTGCTATAAGACATAATAAAACAAGGCCACAACTGAAGCTGGACTGGAGACGTAGCCCTGGAGAACACACACCAACACATGAGTCTCTAATACCTTTTGTTTAATAAATCTTCAACTGAGGTCACTGATAGGGTGATTATCAAATCAGGTGGTATCAGAGCTTTAGGCTATAAGGTTAGACAAGCTTGTGTTGGTTTAGTTGTGAATGCTCACTAGATCAAAGCTCAAATTAGGAGAAGGAGAGTTGGTGGAAACTAATCCTGAAATTGGGAGAGTCTATTCTCAGAAGACAATGTCAGAAGAAGGTTCTATAGGGCTAGACCCTCAATTCATAGAAAGTTTCCTAGCCATAAATTCTATGGTAGAAGAAATGTATAGGGACTTTAGGAAGCATAAGGATGAAGATTCATCGGGCTCTAAACAAGAAAAAGAAGAAGATGAATATCATTTCCATGACCACACAAAAGGAAAGGGGAAAGAAGAAAGCTTTCCTACACCTCCTAATAGCCCTGTGCATAATAAGAAAGCATCTTTGATTAAGTTAGATGTAAAATTTGATTTGCCTATATATGATGGAGAGCTAAATGCTGAAAATTTGGACAATTGGATTAGACAAATTCATGTGTATTGCAGGGTACAGAACATAGACTCAGACAAGAGTAAGATTCAGCTAGCAAGCCTATGCCTAGGAGGCACTGCCTTGGTTTGGTGGGAAGGCGGAACCCAAGCTGATATGAAGAGACATGGTAAGACCATCTCTTTCTGGAGCGAATTTGTTGTTGTTATCAAAAGGCAGTTCTATCCATTGGTCTACATGCAACAAGCCATGATGAGTTGAAAAACTCTTCAGCAGTTGAAAGGGAAAAGTGTACAAGGGTATACTCAAGAGTTCAAAAAGAGAGCATTAATGTTGGGCATCTCATTAGACTCACCAAAAACTATTTTGAAGTACATTGGTGGTCTACACAGCTACATGAGGCATACCATCCTTATGTTTAATCCCACTAGTATAGATGAGGGTATTTGGTACAAGCTACTCATCTAGAAGCTAGAGGAAAAGAATGGAAATCCAAAAGTTGGGGACCATCCCAACCCACTGTAAGAAAGAGCAAGGAGAAAAGAAAGCAGAAGTGGAAAGAAAGGAAGGCTAACACTGCACAAAAAGGCAAAGCTTCATGCACTCACTATAAAAAGGAGGGACATGATGATGAGAACTGTTGGATTCTGCATCCAGAGCTGAGACCTAAGAAATCTGAGGGAAAGAAGAAGAAGATTGCTGCAATTATTCAGAAGGATTTGGGGTCAGACTCGGGAGAGGAAACAATCATTGTAGCCACATGTATAAAAGGTAAGAATTCTGAAGCATCTACTAGTAATCATGCTCAATTTTTTATTGATGAAGAACATGAGAGAAAAAGACATGAGCTTTTCCATATTCGAGTTGTTTCCAAAAATCAAAAGATTGATACTTTGTTTGATAGTGGCTCACAAGTAAATCTAATTTTTGACGCAATTGTAAAGAAATTTGGATTAGAAACTACACCTCATAAGAAACCATACCCATTAGGTTGGTTGAATGATAAAGCACAACTACAAGTGACTAGACAGTGTAAACTCAAGTTTTCTTTTGGGTCAGCATTTGTAGATGAGGTTGAGTTAGATGTAATTCCTTTGGATATATGTGGAATTGTTTTAGGAAGTCCTTACTTGTATGATAGAAAGGCTATTTTCTATAGAGCTGAGAACAAGTATCTACTTGTTAAAGATGGAATCGAATACTTTGTAATAGCTCACAAGCTCAAGAATAATTATACTCTTATAAACTCACGACAGATGAAAAGAATGATAAATTCATGCAAACAGTTCTTACTGATGGTTGTAAAGGAAAAGACACTAATAAGACCAATATATTTGAGGGTTGTAATGATGATCAACAAGCTGATATAGAAAAGATTTTTTTAGAGTATGATGTCTTATTTCAAGAACCTAAAGGTCTGCCACCCAAAAAGGGAATAGTACATGATATTATTTTGTAGCACGATGTTCCTTTGCCTAACATTGGGATGTACAGGTGGTCTGCTTTAGAGAATACTGAAATCAAGAAGCAGGTGCAGGAGTTGCTCAAGAAAGGGTTCATCAGGCCTAGCAGATCACCATGTGGGTCACCAATCATTCTGGTGACAAATAAAGATGGCTCGTGGAGAATGTGCATTGATTACCGAGCACTGAATAAGATAACAAAAAAAAATCGTTATCCCCTTCCTGGCATAGATGATCTTTTATATCAATTGAAGGAAGCCGTTTATTTCACCAAGCTGGATTTTCACAGTGGATACCATTAGGTTAGAGTTGCAGATCAAGATGCATGGAAGACTGATTTCAAAACAAAGCAGGGATTATATGAATGGTTGGTTATGCATTTTGGCTTGACCAATGCCCCTGCTACTTTCAGGAGATTAATGAATGATGTACTCAAACCTTTTCTTGATGATTTTGTTATTGTGTATCTGGATGACATTCTGATATTTAGTAAAATGTGGGAAGAACATTTAAAGCATGTTAAGCAAACATTAGATGTTTTGAAAAGAGAAAAAAATTATGTTAAACTCTCCAAATGTGAATTTGGCAAAACCTCTCTAAATTATTTGGGTCATATAGTAGGGGGAAGTGAATTGAAATCATAAACTGGCCTAAACCCAAGCCTGATACAGAAGTGAGAAGCTTCTTAGGAGCAGCTCAGATTGGAGGAAGTTCATTCCAAATTTTTCCTCAATTGCAGCTCCCTTACATGCTTTGATAGGATTGAACAAGGTGTTTTAGTGAGGAGGCAAACAACAGAAAGCCTTCGACACCTTGAAAGAAAAAATTAGTACAACACCTGTACTAGCACTGCCAGATCTACAAAGACCGTTTGAGATCCAAACTGATGCCAGTGACTATGCCATGGGAGCAGTGTTGACACAGCACAGTAAACCCATATGTTATCATTCTGAGACTTTTAATCCTCATATGATAATGAATTGCATGAATTAGTTCAGAGTGTGAAAATGTGGAAACAATATTTAATGGGCAAAGAAATAGTAATACATACTAACCATCAGCCACTTCAATACCTACACTCCCAAACTAAATTGCAAGAATCAAGACATTACAGATGGATGGGGTTTCTACAAAAGTTTCATTTAGTCATTAGATATAAAAAGGGCATGCATAACAAGGTTGCGGACATGTTATCTAGACCCATTATAAATGCATATACCCTACTTAAGAATAATTCTGTGCTACATGAAAGCTACATAGAACAATATACTTAGCATATGGACTTTAAAGATGCATATGCAACTTTGAGTCAAGGTAAAAGAGTAGAAGAATTGGACTATCATGTGAAGGCCCAACCCTTATATCATTGTGGGAAACTCTGCATTCCACGAACTGAGAGAGAAAAGATAATTAGGGAAGCACACACTTCTTTGATATCAGGTCACTTTGGGGTAAGTAAAATAGTTGCATAGCCGCAAAGGTTCTGCTATTGGCCGAAAATGAATGAGACAATTTCTTGATATGTAAAGGGGTGTGCTATGTGTGCTAAAAGCAAGCCCAACAATAGAAAACTAGGCTTATACACTCCCTTGCCAGTTCCTTCTCACCCTTGGTAAAGCATTTCCATGGATTTTGTTGGAGGACTACCTAAATCTAGGAAAGGTCATGATTATCTATATGTTGTTGTGGAAAGGTTCAACAAAATGTGTATTTTGATACCCTGTAGTAAACATATTAAAATTGAACAAACTGCAAAATTATTCTTTGAACATGTATGGGTTCATTTTGGATTACCCACTTCTATTGTATCTGATCGAGACACCTGATTTGTGGTAATGTTTTGGTCTAGTATGTGAGAACTAATGGACACCAAATTAAAGAAAAGCACAATTTTTCATCCACAAACAGATGGCCAGACATAAGTAGTTAACAGGACGGTGATCCAGTTACTGAGAGGATATTGTAGCAAACATCCTAAGCTTTGGGATGAGCACTTGTGCTATGTGCAACATGCTTACAATAGAGCCAAACACTCTTCTACACAGAGATCTCCTTTTAAGACCTATTTTGGTTTCATACCAAGATCTCCTTTGGATTTTGTCTTTGGTTAAGATACCATGGTTGATAGACACAGTGATGTGGACAAGGCAACTAGGTTCATTGAATAGATCCAGGAGATCCACCGGGCAGTACAGGAATAACTGGAAAAGTGCAAGGCCAAGTACAAGGCTAGGCATGATAAGCATCGGATGGAGCAAATCTTTCAAGTTGGAGACCAAGTTTGGCTGTATATTAGCAATGATAGAATGCAAGGTGAAGGTAAAAAAGCTAAAACCTATCAGGTATGGACCCTTCAGGATACTTGAGAAGGTTGGTGAGAATGCTTTTCACCTTGATCTACCAGCTTATATGCACATCTACTCAGTCGTGAACGCAGATTTCTTGAGGTTATTTGAACCTTCAATGATTGAGGACCCTAAAGAGCAGAGTCAATTACCTTCTGTTGACGACTTGCTACCCGAATATCTTAATGAGTTGTAGGAAGACATAATGCTGGACAGGAAGGTGAGGACGACCTGCAGTGGATAAGTGGAATACCTGAGGATTGGGATTAAGGGTTTGAAGCCGAGTACTGCGAAGTGGATTGAGATTGGACAAGTGAGACAACAGTTTCCTCACTTAGTCGATGCTTGAAGAAAACCAACTTTTGGTGGTCCAAAAGCTTTTTTAGTAGGGAGGCCATGATCCGAATCGGATCCAAAAAAGACTCTCAAGAACCTTGACTATATCGAGTTGAACAAATCCTTGAAAATTCCAAAACAACGATAAAAAAATGCCTTGAACCAGTGGCCATGGAAACCGGCATGGAATGACAAGGACCTAGGTCAAAGCGCGCTGACCGAGGCCCATGAAGACTGCGTGGGAGGTCAAAATAGCCCCTGGGAGCCTTGGATCAAGAAAAGGAGGCGATTTTGATGAGCGATTAGCGCTAATCGGGCATCGCTAGGAAAACAAGGCCAAAATGGGGAAGCCTTAAGCCCTTGGTCACATTGGGAGCCAGAGAACCGTAGGCAGAGAAACAAAAAAAGCATTAAAGGACAAAGGCGGGACTCGTGCTCTGGAAAACCGGTGGTATCGATCGGGGTGCCCTTAAATAGTAAGAGGTTTTGGACAGGAGCGAAGCGATCCCACTCAGTGATTGACACGTGGCAATGGAGAGAAAAACCACCGTGATCGCACACTATTGGTCAAGCAAGTCAACCACGCTCGACGTGCGTATGATGTTGGATCTAGAGGAGCCCAGATAAGATGGCTAAGATTGCGTCCGATATAAAGAAGCGAAATCGACAAGGAATTAAGTCGTGATTTAAAGGGATTTGAAATCCATTTGACCGCAATGGTGGAGAAAGCATGTATCCACGACATAACCGAAGAACTGAATCGACGAGCAACTAGCGTTGTTCTGATAGGGACACGTGGCACTTCTCGAGCATTCATTCTGACGCCAAACAGGGAACTCCAAGCGCAACTATAGAAGGAGAATCGACATGGGTGAGAGAGGAACCGAACAAGAATATGGATCGAATGGTTAAAACCATGAACATAGAGAGTCGGAAAGGAGAAAGAAGAGGATTTTAGAAAGGAGTCTGAGCGACCAAGAGAGACAGTGAACAATGAACCCTAAGAGGAGGACTATACATAGAGAACAGTAAAGCCAAGCAGAGGAGACAGAGGGCCGAGCTGACCACAGGAAGTGTTGAGTACCAGAGAGCTTGAAGATTCAAGCCTTCTCATAGAGGAATCTATCCGGACTGAGCATCACATTTGGCTCTTTCCACTGTAGACCAAGGGTCATAGAGCTAGTAGGAAGAAAAGAGTTTGTGAACTCTGAGTGGCTTGGGGAATCCAAGAACCACCCTACCTAGCAAAATCTGCTTCAGGATAACTCACATTGAGTCCCTGTATTGTAATTTCTCTACTATAAGACATAATAAAACAAGGCCATCACTGAAGTTGGACCGGAGATGTAGCCCTAGAGACTAGGGTGAACTCCTTATTAAAATATATTTGTGTCTTTGTGTTGCTTACTGTATTTCTCTGTTGTCTTTCCATTTAAATGTCTATGTATTGGCAATCTGATCGATCCATTGTTTCAATAACACAGAACACAAACCAGCACATGAGTATGTAATACCTTTTGTTTAATAAATCTTCAACTGAGGTCACTCATAGGGTGATTATCAAATCACTCACTAAAACTATTAGATTAAAAATACAAAGCTTTGTAGCCTCTTATACTACCTTTCTCCACATTTCCTCATACTACTTTGAACTATCCCAATAGTTCACTGATCTCTGTTCTCCATCTTCACCCAGTACTTCCCCCTGTTCTGCTTCACAAATAGAAACTTCCATTTCCAACTCAGTGTCTCTGAGTTTTTCCACCAGCCATTTTACTTGCCTCTGTTGTAGCCTTCTCTATAATTTATGCCACTTCAATTCCTTTTCCTCAAGACCCAAACTTGTCTTTGGTTTTCCTCTAGTATCATCCTTAATACATTGAGTTGTTCTTTTAACTCCACAATCTCCTTGTCAAGCTCCTCTTGACTCATTCTCTTTCCATTTTCTTTGGCATCCTCCTTTTTCACTTTTATTCTACGTGATCTTCCTCAGAACCTTTACTGTTATTATCAGTAGTCATTTTCTCCTCTATCTTCACAAGCTCCTCACTCATGAATATGAGCTGTATTAAAGCCTCTGTAATAGCAAGTCCTTCCTACTACCACTTACCTTGCCAAGCTTTCCTCTGTACTTGGCCTTTTGGCAAGCACTTTATTCTCTATCTCTAGAACCTCTTTGAGCACTTCTCTCTACTCCTTCTAGGATTCAACTCATCTACACCTTTTAAGAACACAAATGTCCTCTTGTATTTCAATCACAAATGAAATACTAGGTTCTGACCACCTCTTCTTTCACTCAGAAAATCTTACCAACTTTCTTCATCCCTTAGAAATTCTACCCACATCCTCTGTGGAATTTCCTATTTGATCTTCCTGCGAGTTGCAACAAAACCTCTGCATTAACAAGCCTCCTTATTGCTACACATGCCTCACTAAACCTTTATCCCCTGAGCTCAGTCTTTTGGCATCTCTTTGGTTGTCTCCTATGGAACCATATGAGCACTCCTTGCTCTAGGTTGCTGCAATATTCTCACCTTCTTATGTCACTACCTTTGCGACAATATAAATACCAAAAACTCTCCAATATTCCAACCAAATTAAAACAAGAACATATCATCTCACCTTCAAAATCTCTGCATGATCTTGTTCTACCATTCACCTGCACTTTGAATGGATTGTTCTATGTTTCCTTTGCATCTACAAATTCTCCCAATATTCTGCTACACTTTATCTCTATGTGCCTACTATTTGTTAGATTTAAAATCTGATCCTCTCTTGCCTGCTTTCATCACCATTCAGCTATATACACACCTTTAAAACATAATTTTGTTCTAAATTTTCTCAAAGAAATTTTCATGCAGAATTTCTTTGTTCAGCTTTGATACCAAATGGTGCTAGCCTAAGCTGCAAATACCCATAGTATGCATATAAAATGCATGTCATATACA
This sequence comes from Pinus taeda, assembly GCA_000404065.3. NCBI lineage: Eukaryota > Viridiplantae > Streptophyta > Pinopsida > Pinales > Pinaceae > Pinus > Pinus taeda. Next base: position 86,597 of record APFE031593532.1, read on the forward strand.
TGTTCTAGGAATTCTAAAATTCCATACTTAGGGAAACCTTCAAAAATCAAGGTTTAACTAGTGGAAATATAATATTTGATAAAAACTCACTTTATCAAAGTTTAATTCCTTAATTAAATCCTTAAGCGGAAATGTTTGATTTAACTTATGCAAAGTCTAAAGTTTAATAACAATTTGAGTGGAACCTTATATTCGGTTCTTTCTTAACCTTTAGTTAATTATTATTACCTACGTATATTAACAGTCTTTAGACTTTGGTTAACTCAACTTAGACCATAATACACTAATCCCGCTTATGTCTATTATAACTCTTGTATAATAGAAATATATCATAAAATATGTAAACCTTACCTTTCCATTGATTCACGTGACTTTACAAATTTCTTGACACTCAACCTTTAGTGCACTCAACCTTCGCCATCAACCTCATTCCTTAATCCAATGGTCATCGTGTCACCTGATGATTAACTTATTCGAGCGATCTCCACCGTTTATCTCTCCTATCTCAATCCAACAATGATAGTATAATCTCATGCAAATTACATGCACAACTAATATTATACTGAGAGCACGTGAGAAAAGTGGTTTTCTCTTTCCTCTATGTGTTACATGTCAACCCATAAGGTTAATCATGTGAACTCGTAGAAATACCATTTTTCGCTTTGAGGGCATGCGAGAAACTACTTACCACCTATGAAGACTGCATCATTATTTAGCTAACATGTGGCTTAATCTAATCCCTTCACTTCTTGACTTTATTTTGCACGATAAGATCTATGCCATCTATTGCACACAATCTTGTCTATTGATCTGACTAATCCAACGACTCATGTTCTTTGCTATTTAATTCTTTCTACATCGTTGATCTTCTGTATGCAACTTGATTGTTCAATGACTTTGCTCCATTTGATCAATCCATACATTACATCAAATACTTCATTACTCCTTCCTTCCTTTACTTTGTCTTTATGTGATTTCTCAGTGTTCTAGCCTATTTACCCGACTTGCCTATATTATCTTTTGTGCGTTTATTCCTTCTAAACAATTCAATCACTTCAAATTGATCTCCTCTATGCATTTTCCTCTCTCTATTTTTCTATGTTTTAGGTGTTCTCCAAGGTTTCTAGTCTCTGGTTCTTCTGCAGCACAATTTCCTCCCAAAATTACTTCTATGTACTTTCAAACACTGTCACTCCTGAGCTTCAACTTTGATCCTTCAATTGTATTCAACGATCCAACACTATCCTTCATCCTCCACTTATTCTTTGCATTCTACTTCAATTCCACTTGCATACATATACTATGCATAATTACTATAATTCACACACAAACTATAATTCCATCAATCAACACACATCACACACCCAGTAATCGAAGTCTTTGGGTATATATAAACAAATAATTACATAATGATTCTCTCTCTCTCTCTTTGGCTTGATTTTCTGATCAATTTTCTTTTCCCTTTTCTTCCCGTAGGCTTACAGTCAAACTCTCTAACTAACTAACTAGTAACTCTCTAACTAGCTAACCCTCTTCTATGCCTTTTAGGCTTACATTTATACAAATTGATTCTATAACCAATTTCCACTACTTGAACCTTAGAATTTTCTCTTAAATATGATGTGATGGATGGTGGATGATATCCATAAGGTGCCATAAATGGGGTCATTTTCGTTGTAGTATGGAAGGAAGTGCTATATCACCATTCAGCCAGAGGCAAACTTTTGACCCATGGTGTTTGTTTATCAAAGACAAAGAAACGAAGATATTGAGGATGATAAGATGAGCTATGAGCTAACTGAGTACTAAGATAAGAAAATAATTTTGTCCAAAAATTTCCAAGGAAAGTGGGATCTTTGTCGCTTACAATAATATTTAGGTTTCCTTGTAGCTTTTGAATTGTTTCCATAAATGCAGTAGAAATTGTACTCGCTTTAAATGGATGAGATAATGCACAAAAGTGTGCATACTTGGTAAGTCTATCAACTACCACCATGATGACACTCTTTCCTTCAGAATTGGGTAAACTTGTGATAAAATCCATTGAAACCACCCCCAACGTTGGCTTGGAATGGATAAAGGTTTTAATAGACCTGGGGTCTTAATTATTTCAACTTTATTTTATTGAAAAACTAAACATTCCACCACAAAATTTTGAATATCTGATTTAAGACCATCCCAAAAAAATTCCTTCTTAAGCCTGTGGTAAGTTTTTAAAAATCCAGAGTGCCCTCCTAAGGAAGAAGTGTGCAATTCAATAAGAATCTTTTGTTTGAGTTTAGAATCCTTACATAGGTATAAGTGATGTTTGTACCATAAAATATCATTTTTCGAGCTAAATGTATAAGATGTACTAGGATCTTGTTGTAACTTTTGAATGAGTGCCCACACTTCTTCATCATTCTTCCATTCATCCCTTTCTTTGTTTATCTAATCTGGTTGGATAATAGAAATGGTGCAAAGCAATGCTTCCACATCCTCATCCTTTCTTGAGAGTGCATCTACCACAACATTTTTCTTCCCTTTTTTGTAGTTGTTTTCAAAGTCATAATCCAACATATTTGTGACCCATTTTTGCTGCTCTTCTGGAGATAATATTTTTTCTAAAAAGTATTTAAGACTATCATGATGAATTTTTACGTTGAAGTGTATTCCCATTAGGTAGGGGTGCATTTATTAAGTGCATGTAGTATTGCAAACATTTCCTTCTCATAAATAACTTTATGTAAATAATTTCCTTTTATTGGATGACTTTTGAGAGTAATGGGTATTTCTTCTTGCAGTAAAATAGAACCAATTCCATTTCTTAAGGCTTCACATTCCACAATAAAGGTTTTTGTGAAGTCCAACGTAGCTAAGAGTGATGCTTGGCACATTTCATATTTAATATGTTCAAAGGCCTTTGTTGATTCTAGAGTCCATGAAAATGCATCTTTCTTAAATAAATATTTTAGAGGTGTTGCTATTCTCCCAGAATTCCTAAAAACTTGCGATAACACCCTGTCAACCCAAGAAATCCTCGCAAATGCTTTATGGATGTGGGGATTTTCCATTCCTTAATGGCTTTAATTTTTCTAGGGTGTACCTTAACACCTTCATGAGATACAATATAAAGCAGATATTCCACCTATTGTACTTCAAATAAACATTTGGAGTTTTTTCATATAATTGTTTCTCCACCAATAGTTTGAGCACCCTGTCAACATGTTGAACATGATCCTTCCAAGAGTTGCTGTGGATTATTATATCATCAAAAAATACTAACACAAATTTTATAAGGTAGGGTTTGAAAATGGAATTCATCAAACCTTGAAATGTAGAACATGCCTTAGTAAGGCCAAAAGGCATGACCAAAAATTCATAATGACCCTCATTAGTTCTAAATGTTATTTTTAGAATGTCTTTAGTCTTCATTCTGATTTGATGATATCCTAAACGAAGATCCAACTTGGTGAAGTATATTTATCCATGCAATGCATCCAATAATTCATTAGTGACAGGAATGGGAAATTTATCTTTAATAGTGAGCTTGTTGAGCTCCCTATAATTTGGACACACGCACCATGATCCATCTTTATTGTGCACCAATACTACTGGAGCAAAGAAAGAACTTTGACTAGGTTGAATTATCTTGTTTTGGGTACTACTCCATCTATAGTATCCATGTTACAGGATCCTTGCCATCAAACTTCCTCATATCAATCTTTGGAACATGGTGGGTCTTCAATCCAATGTTAGAGTCTATGAAATCTAACATTTATTTTGTTCTCTTCATGAGTTTTCTTTACTACCCTTTCACCATTAGTAAATATTTATTGTAGCAACTCTGTCAAATATGTCTTCAAATCTTCCATTTTTCCTTCCATCTTAGCTTCCACGTCATTCATATTATCTTCCATGCCTTTTTTTAAACCATCCATCTTAGCTTCCATGTAATTCATCTTAGCTTCCATGCATTTCTTTAAACCATCCATCTTATCTTCCATGCCATCGATCTTAACTTCCATTCCTTTCTTTAAACCATCCATCTTAGCTTCTGTTACTTTTTGTGAGAGTGAATTTTGTTGCACCTGGTCTCATAATTTTGATATATCATGTTGCATTTCTTCCTCTTCTTCATGAGTCATGTTAGATATTTCAAGTTTGTTAATACGTATTTCCATTTTCTTTCTTCGGGGCTTGAATTAATGATAATTATGCTTCACTATGCCCTTTGAATTCCTTCAAAATGATTTTTCAAACCAAAACTTATGCAAATTAAAAAAAAAAAAATACAAACATTTTTTCACTTTGTATGAGCTCGATATTGAATCTTATTTATATATGAAATTTAGTGTTGTAGATCTATCCTGAAAATATTATAGATCTGATATGAAAATATAAGACAATGCAAATAAACCCAGAAATAATATGAAATGATTATTTATTATCAAACCCTTAAGGTAGGGCAACACCATACAATCACTCCTTAAGGAAGGAGAATACTCCACAAGCTATATGCTTGTACATACAATAATTCTTGACACAATTCCTTGACTATCTCCCATGTGGAGTATCTAGCCTCTATATAGGCCTCATACATACAATACCATGGATCATTACCATGGTTCCCTCATACCATCCACTAATACCATGGGCCCATTACATTAATACTAACTACTTGTGGTCCCTTACATGATATGGGTTAACCACCTTATTTAGTACTATGACCCATCCCATTATTACATTATTACCTTAGGCACCTCCCTTGGTACCCCATATTATCCCCCCTAGGTATATAACATTCCACCCCCCTAAGCATGTTTAGTCCCCGAAACATGGGAAGAACACAAATAATAAGATCTACTCAAAAGAGTAGTCCACTGGTAACATGCACATGCATCTAACCATCCAGGAGAAAGGTGAACCCTCAATCTCGCTGGTGCCTCGCTCGCTTGATATGGAAGTTGACCGTGGCAGCTCTTCTGTGTTGATGTGTAGTAGGTGGATCTTCGCTCCTCGCTATCCGTCATACGGGGGTTGTGACTACTTGGTTTCCACCTTGATGGTTGTCTTGCGGGGTGATGTGGGTGATGATATGTTGAAGTTTTAACCCACGGTGTCTTTTTCTTTAATTCACCTTGCTGTGGTGCCTGTTGTGGTGTCTTCTTTTCCAATATGACTTCAACCACTGAGCCCTCATCTGATGTACCTGTAACCTTTTCTGATTCAACCTCTGTTTCTGTTTGATTGTCGATCATCAAAGGCTCATCATCTGATATGTCAGTCCCTGGAACATCTTCTGCTTCAGCCTCCATGTACTCTACCTGTTTATTGATGGAAATATCCTGTAATGTAATTTTCTTCTTTTTATACCAGCGCTTTAGGAATTTCTTCTGCATATTAATATTGATAGTACTCGCAGATTCCATCCAAGGATATCCCAAGACAACATCCATATTATCCATCTCTGAAGAATAAAAATCACCATGCAACACATACTTATCCATAGAAATCTTCAAATCCTTATACACTAGAACATCCTCATTATCCACTTGTGTGTTTTCAATGTGTTTTGCTGGAATTTGCAATTTGTTTTCCAAGTTGACATTTATGAGATTTTGCTTGCAACTCGGATTTATAGACACAATGATTTTCTCCTTCTGAATCAATCCATGAACCTGTAATAAGGTGATACCAACAGAAAATAACCGTTTAGGTTCATTGGTTTCCTTCTTTAAAATAAATATCTCTGCTAGGTTGTGTGTCTGTCTGTGTGAGCTTATCCACAAGATTAGCTTTCCGGTCAAATTGGTCCATAAGAGTTTTTTTGAATGTGTCCCAAGTCAAGGGCCTTCGATAGCAACGTTGATGCCATTGCCACCATTGCCATCTTTCATTGTCCAAGTACAGTTTTCCCACATTCAACTGAGTCTCATCATCCATGATGTAATTCAATCTAAAATATTTCTCCATTTGGCTGGATGAGAGCCAACAAATTTATAAAAGTCCCTGAAATTCTGACCTAGGGCCACCATAAAAAAAAATGGTGAAATGTTGAAATGGCCATAATTCTGTCAATATTACTCAGAATCCCTATTACGACCTATTTTTTGAAATGGAAGAACCATTCTGCATCTACCCATGTGATAGAAATCTTGATCTAGGTAGTGGAATTTCAGATCTGTGCTGCAACTCTCCTGCCGTCACCAAAATTTCTGCAAAAAGAGTTAATTTTAAATCATCGATATCTCCCTCATCTAGACTCTGATTCGACTTATTTTTAATTTGAAATTTCAGTATTTTTTCACAAATAATCTAGATCTACAATTAGGTTTTGTATATCTTGCACCAGGACGTCCAGATCTATGCCACAAACGCACTGTCCTGAAAATTTGTCTGCAACCCCACTGATTTTTAAATCAACGATATCTCCTTCATCCGGACTTGAATTCGACCGATTTTTTTTTTTTTTGAAATCAGGTATTTTTTCACATAGAATCCAGATCTGCAATTAGATTTTGTACATCTTGCACCAAGACATACAAATCTGATTTGCAAACTTGCCGCCCCCGAAAGCCTACCAAAAAACAAAAATTCTCCACTGCTTGTCCAAGAAAGTGCTCTAATACCACTTGTTGTAGCTCTTATACCACTTGTTGTAGATCTAACCCAGAAATATTATAGATCTGATATGAAAATATAAGAAAATGCAAATAAGCCCAGAAATAATATGAAATGCTTCTTTATTGATCAAAACCCTTAAGGTATGGCAACACCATACATTCACTCCTTAAGGAAGGATACCACTCCACAAGCCATATGCCTGTACCTACAATAATCCTTGACAATTTCTTTCCATTCCCTCCAAGTCGAGTCTCTAGCCTCTATATAGGCCTCATACATACAATTCCATGGGTCATAACTACTTGTGGTCCCTTACATGATATGGGTTAACCACCTTATTTATTACTATGGCCCATCTCATCATTACATTGTTACCTTGGGTACCTCCCTTTGTACCCGATATTACCCCCCCTAGGTATATAAAATTTCTAATCAAATGGAGAAGCATATTGAGATTCTGATACACTGGTTCTTTTTAGAATACCCTCATTCATTTAACCCATAAACTATTTGTCAAAATTCATTATCATCGAGGTGTTCTGATCAGGGGAATCTTAAGTACAGAAACAATGTTGAATTCCGGGTTGACAGTTTTGGACACAACTACGTGTAGGACGATGATTTGATGAATTTCTTTGTGGTAAACCTGGAAATGGTTCCTCCATCCATGCAATGATTAGGATGAACCCATCCATCGCCCATTCAAAATCTCTCCAGAAGATTGCATGCAACCTCCTTTAGCCTGTTGTTGTATTTTATTTTGACAGTCAAATAGTTATGATTTATTTTCATCAACAACTTGATATAAATCCGATGCTCTCCATGTATGCTGGGATGAGAATGAGAAGATGGTATTTCTACAAGAATTTTTATCATAGACAATATTAGCATATGACATTGGCACTTATTTTTTAATATTAATATAAAACTCTCATTCTGCACTCAATCTATTGTAAGTATTAATGTGTTCGCCATTTTTAAAAGAGTATTGCGTTAACTTAAACTTGTTATGGGAGTGGCAAGGGCCCACCACAACTTGGGAAAAAGTACTATAGATAATATAGATAATAGGAATTACATTTGATCAATAGTTATTAGTTGTGAATTTTTCTTAAGAAAGTTAATACTTATATTTCAGAATCATTATCTTTATTTTGTACTTAAAACATCTACTATGTTTTTTTATATCTAAAATGAATGTGAAAGAGCTCATTTCTTAATCATCAAAAGACAAGAAAGGATTGTATTGAGTGATTCTTTCTAATGCATGAATGGTCTCAAAGCATAGAATGTTTAAGAATATCCTTAATCTCAAAAGATACAGTGGTTAATTACCATAACATAGCATTAACAACGAAATTGGTTTTATGCATTGTTGTTTTCTATTAAAGACCGAGTTCTGTAACATTAGGCCTATGTGAGGAATTATTAGGAGTAGTGAAATAAATATTGTTTGTAATTGTGTTCAATGGTTTTATAAATTCTCATGATTAGAATAATATTGAATTGAATTCAAAGTGTAATTCTTGTTTTGAAAGGTTTCCTAAGTTTGGTTATAATAGATTTCGTTTACAACATGGTTTGGATTTTTGAATTGAATACGTAATACAGTCACTGTGTAAAATTAAATAAGGGTTGTGTGTTTAGATATTTTAGAATGCTTGCAAAGTAGAATTTTTAATTTTAATTTTCTTGAAATTAAATAGGCATATCATCTCCCACTCATTGCAAGGTAATGAATGGTGTTTATCAATGATTTTATTGCATGAATAATCTCTTTGCTACAGGATTACAATTGGAATACTTAACGGTGCTTCCTAATTGGATAAACAAGAGATCAATAAACTCTATTGCTTTTAAATATGAATTGAAAATGATTTTGTCCATTACTGATTCACTATAATTTCATGTAACATTGTGTTTTGGCAATCAAGTATTTGAAAGAAATGAAACGAGACCATTAAATCATTTTTTGGAGTTGTAGTTTAGTTTCCAAATTCATTATAATTGTAATTAGTTATTGGTAGAACCATTAGTTAATGTGATTACCTTTGAATTATTTATTGATTTTGATTAAAGTAATCTAAGGATAAAATACTTTATTATTTTGCAGTCTTTTAGATCCGAAAGCATGTCAATTAGAATCTTGGTTTACTTAGTTTCCTTTGAAGAAATTGCAGAGTGATGATAGAGGTTAGTTTGAATACTTATTTGATTTTTTTATGCATCTCGGGAATTATATTTGTTGAAGTCTTGATTTTCCATTGCCTTGGTTTAAGATCATTTGAAGGAGAGTGAATTTTATTGGAATTAAGATATAGCATAAGTTTGGTATCATTTTAGTCAAACTTGATTGATTTAAGATTATTTTACTTAGATTAAATAGATTTTATTATTTAGATTGATATTTCCATTTAGATTAAAATCAGTTGAATAGTAATTTGTATTTCTTGGTTTATGATTAATTAGAGTTAGTTTCATTTGAACAATGATTGGTATTGCTTGAGCTTCTTTTCATCAATGGATTAGTTACAAATTAGGAATAGGAATTATGTACTTAATTTAGGAATAGATTTCAGATTTCATGATGTCAGTCTAGAATAGACACTCTAATCATGCATTACTCACGCTTGCACCTCAAAGCTTACGAGTCCCAAATTGATGAGTTAATGTTGGAATTATAACACATATAATTTCTCCAACATTTTTGGCATCGCTGTCGGGGAGATGCTAAAGGGATTAGAGCATAGTTTCTTTCACAAGTTGTTTTGTGTGATATTAGTTACAGAGAAACTAGAGGGTGGAGAGGATGGTAAGGCATAAGTGAAGAGCCACGCATCTACTTTGGTTTGGGATAACCCCAAATTCTGGTTGTCCATGTTAGCGAGCAGTTCAAGTTTACCAAGTTTTATTGCAATGAGCAGTTTTTATTTATTTAGATTAAAATTCAAACTCTTTAAAGAAGAAACATTTTTAGTGTGCTCTAAAAACCCCCATGTACTAATCCATGTTGCAAAACAATGATCATCAACCAGCAGGACAAATTCAACAATGATTAAGAAATTTAAAGAATATTCCTCAAAGCACTTTCTCAAATCCTAGTAGTAGCTCGGATATATGCCTCTCAAGAAGAGTTCATATTGCCACATTCAAAAAATTATCTATCTCTCCACAACTAGAAAAATATTTCGAAGTCTCTAATGATTCCTCCTATATATCTACCAAGGAGATCGAGAACTCATGTACCAAATCTGATGTGGAGCATCTAGTTGAACATAAGATCGAAGAACATTCACCATGTCTAGTAGTAAGTCTTCTATGCATTCCAGAGACCAATTATCCATGTTTGCCTGACATGAATGAGGAGGACTTTCAAAGTGGTTCAAATGAAGAAATGGGCCAATACCAGTAGGATTAATTTCAAATGTTGGTTCCAAATCACAATCTAGTCAAAGTACCACTTTCATCTTCAAATAGTCTTTGTATTACAACTTTCAGAGTTGTTGATTTTTCATGCTCATGTATATTCCAAATTTTATATCTTAAATCTGAGCATGAATATGTCTTTGTACTTGATCCTCACATGGATTCATTGGAAGTTCTCTTTCACTTGAAGGATGGCATGTTTTCTCTAGTATAGTAGGAATTTTAGTAAATAAATAAATGAAAATAGTAAAGAGAAAAATAAGTCCTTTTGTTAAAACCAATTTATCTGGTACAACTAGAGAGGGACTTTGCTTTATAACTAAGTAACTAGCGGGAAAAGTTTGCAATAAAGTTTCTAATTTGTATGAATTCTTCAAATAGTGTATATTATAAGTCATTATGTCTTATGCTCATGTTGGTTAATGTGGGATACCTTAAGGCTGACCTATGAACAAGCCTTTTTTTTTTTTTGATAGATAAACACCCATGGGGGATTTGAACCAATGATCTATTGCAAGGAGTGCCTTAACAGTGCACCCATTCATGTTATAGACATTTTTGGGCACTTCAACCCCAATCATAAATGTCCATAAACTGAGGGCTCCTAAGTCCCTAAAAGTGTTGCTTCACTACCTAAAGGAACAAGGTCAGTTGATTAC